>SCLH01001005.1:180989-198821 GCA_004367855.1 Oikopleura vanhoeffeni | reverse complement strand
AGTTTTGTAAGAAGTTTTACAAGAGATTCAAATCAAATAAATAACCAAAATGCATAGAATTAATAACTCCACCAAACGCAATCAAATAAAAAATTCAAAAGAGTAGATTTGACAAATTAAATATCAAAAATGACGTTATTCATGACGCACTCATAGTAATTTGTAAAAAACCTAAACGCCCATGCAATTCGGCTATATTGGCACTGGAATAATTTAAGACAAAAATCGTGTAATTGCGTTGGTTTTTCGACGATATAAGGGATGCCCTGTAGTTCTTTTTGAGTAATACAAAAAGCATTACTCTTTTCTAACCTTCTTGGTATGAGCGCAATTAAATTGTAAATTTCTATTATTATAATGTAGGAATTATCAAAAAACGTTCCCAAATCTGAGAACTTGTCTGTTAGATTTAATTCTTTAAATATCACTTATTTGAGTAATACGATGATTGAATAACGTTTATCTGCAAAATGAGCATTTTTCTATTGGCGCGCCTTCAAATATTTATACTGAAATTGTATTTGAGAAAAGGACGAAACCAAGTGTAGTCGGTATATAAACAGATATTTTAGGAAAAATCAAATATAAAAAAAACAGTTCAAAATAAGGCTCAGTATTTGGATAATTCTGAAGTTTTAGAAAATAATTTTGTCATCTCTGAGAAGGTTAAACGGAAAAATGATTAAAGATCTCAAGACCTTTATTTTTACTTCATCATTTCTTATTTTTATGGAATTGAATTAATTTTTATTTATTTCATGAAGACGCCAAAATTCAGACTTATTCCAATTTTCTTGATTACATCTTGATATGTTATAAAGAAAGAAACTATATTTTATTCAAATAATGCTAAAAAATACAATGTCAAGAAAAAAATATATTATACTATTCATTGTTGTTTTCGAGAATTGCGAAGCTTTTTGTTTCAAAGCACCCTTTTATGTGAGAAATTCGGTTGTCGTACCTGACAGAACTATCGGAGTCCAAGCCTAAACTTGGCTCCTTTTCCTTCTTTTTCCTCCTCAGTTTCAACTTTGGTCCCCGTGCATGGCACAACATGTTCTACTGTTTTCCAAAAAACTTTTTTTTTCAAAAATTAACGGTTTCTTTCAATCAATTCTTCAGTTTTTTTGTATTTTTCCTCCTTAATCAATCCTGTCTTGTCTCTAACAGTAATGCTCTCAAGTTCTAGTTAATCTTTCAATTTTTTTGTATTTTCCAAAAAATCAAACAATTTTTTCGAGTCTCGAAAGAACTTCTTCTCAAACGCTCAGCAATTTTTATTTTATAAATGATAGTAAAACGTAAACAATATAAGGGACATAAATTTTCAGAAGTGCTGGCCAAAAACAGCGAAGATCGCAAGCGTAAATCTCACGGTCGTGTCGCTACCGAGCATAAATCTCACCACGGAGTCGAGGCGATACGGAGCCAAATTTGAAATTACCCACCGAGATCAAAATCAGCGTCTTCGCTGCTCAACGCCGCCTGCCGAGTAAAACGTACGAGATTTAGAAAGAGCAGAAATACTATTTTTTTTCAAGACAGGAAAAAAATACCGTGTAACCAAATACTACTACTAGGCGCTGTGAAACGCTTAAAGAGCTACAGTTTGTCCTATATTAATATTTATTTGAAAGCATTTTATCCGACAATCTGTTAAATATATATTTAACTACCACCTGAGTTTTAAGTTGCATTGAAACCAATAGTGGAACGTTGTACTAAATCCGATATAGTCGCTTTCGGAGCCCACATGCGCTCTACCTTTCTAATTAAAAGAATATCCCTTTATGACCTTTTGATTAATCTGGGAGATGTGGCTTGACGGAGCCAATCCTGACACTCCTAAGACCCCGTCTAGCCACTCATGTGGCCGCTTTCTCTTCTTTTCAGCCTACATATCTTAGCTTAATCAAAAGGTCATAAAGGGATATAGAGAATTTCAAAAACATTTTAAAGATTTAGGTGATTGTAAACCCTAATTTGCATATTTTCTCGTCAAAGTATGTGAATACTTATAAAGTACACTTTTATAAAAAACTGATAACCGGTATAAAATAAACTTCTTGTGAGCTATGCAAAAAAAACTCACAAACGGTATACAAATATCTTTTGTCATACATGTTGCCTCTGCTANACTCTAGCTGGAACACCTCTCAGTAGAACACTTTCTTTTACTGGAACACCTTTTTTGTTCGTGATTTACGACTCATGAAGCTATCTCTAATATTTTAGACAGTTATGTGAAAATATGTGTTCACAATGCACATTGTTTAACTTCCACATTTTAAACTGACACAATTGCAAGATTTATTAAAATTGTATATCTAATCTTTCTGCAAATTTATCCGTTAAAATTCCGAAGAAATTAGATCCTTTTGGGAAATATTTTACAAGAAAATAGTATCATTTTGAAATATTATAAGAATATTTACGGTACCCGATTATTTCGCAAAATTCAAATGTTGAAACTTTAATTGTTAAATTAAACACTTTGATAAAAAGGGGCCCACAGATCTATAATATAAGTTATATTATATCTATTACGGTACTTGCTAAGGCTTTTATCCTCTTTTTCAGCCAACATTTTTATTTAATTCGACTCATCCGATTGAGTTCTTAGATAGCTCAAACTGAGCACAAATGTTTAGAGATAAATAAATTTGACAAATTATTGTCCGAATCAGATCATTGTTTCCCATTTTTTACCAAAAACTGATTATTAAACAATTTCAGTAATCTTAAAAAAAATATGGTCCGATTCGGACGATTTTTTTTTATTTTATCATTCACTAGATATTTGAGCTATCTAAGAACTTAATCAGATAAGTCGTTTTCAAAAGCCGAATTATATACAAATTTTGGCTGAAAAAGTGGAATAAAAGCCCCAGCAAGTACCGTAATAGATATGGATCTCCACCCGCCTGCAAACTGGAGACCCAACTGAAATGTTGCTTACCCGCATACTCAGCATTTCAAAACAACTCTGTACTCAGACAAGTGTCAATCGGCACTTACGAACTTTGAAAAATCATATTTAATTTTTTCTACACGTGTATATGTCACGAGGGTTCAATTAGACTCATTTTGAAGTCAAAACAATTTTGTGTACGATTTAATAATTACTGAAGCAGGATTCAATTTATAAATTTAGAATTCGGTTTATGAGAAAGACCTTTAATTTTTAGAAAGCAGGATTCCTGCATCAAGAAATCATCGAAGTTGGTTTTTTTCGACTTTATTTTTCGACGAATATAATTTTTTCAAACATTGTCAAAAACTCAACAAAGATGTCTTTCTATTAATGCAAAATTAATTATCTTGATTTCTTGTCTCTCATTTTAGATAATTAATTTTTTCTCATATCGGAACTTAATTTTTGGGATTTTATAAAAGAAATCTTGAAAAAATTCAAAGTTTGGCCGAAAGAAATGTCTTTAAATATCCTTTTTCCAATCTAAGTGGATCTTGAAAATGAGGGTTATCTCTAAAGCGCGTGTTCGAATCCCACTAATATTGTCTTAGTGACTGTTTTGGGTATGATAATAGGCAAGGGTGCTTGATATGGGAGTCGCAAAGTTGATTGGTGCGTAATCACTAACACAATAACTAAGACAACATTAGTGGGATTCGAACACGCGCTATAGAGTTAACCCTCATTTCCAAGATCCACTTAGGTTGGAAAAAGGATATTGAACAAACATGTATGAGAAAGCATTCTATATTTTTTTAGGTCGAAAAATCAAAACTCAGGTCAGAATTGAATCTTCCATAATTCTGACTAGAGTTTGATCTTCCTGTAAACCTGCAATATCCTTTATCCAACCGAAGTCCATTGTGAAAACGTTTCTGACCTCAGGGCTGGCGCTCGAAATCCCAGTGGCCCATCCAATTGCACGACCCGTCTCGTTATATGGATTACCGGACCTCAGAATCTAATCCTAAATATTTGAATGATACAACAACGCAAGATATTAGCACCCAATCAAAACCTTGATTGCGGAATAGGCCGATTTCATTGGTCAGGTTGAGAAAGGATCAACCAATCAAATGCTCAGATTTCGCATTTTTCAAATACTTTTTTAGATTTGTACTCTGAGGTCCGGTAATCCATATGAAGCGGGACAAGAGACAACACAGACCAAGGGACAACACAGGCCAAGAGACAACACCTAAAGTGTTCCAGGTCAGAAATCACCGATTTTTTTATTAAGCAATGAATTTAATTGTTTCGGGATCGTTGAAAGAATTTTATTCTGGAATGAATATTTAATCAAAATCAATTCATAAAATTTATATTTCATTTAGAAAAACAGGTTTTTTGTTTTCATACCCCAAAAAATCATAGAGGACCTGCTTGCCAAAAATTTAAATTCACTGCAAACGATGCCCTATTAGTAATAGGCTATTACTCACTGCTATCCCATAGCCAAAAAATTGTTAATTCATTCACGACCAAATTACCGGGGAGCTCAATCTTTACGCGCCGTTTTTCAAAAAAAATCAATTTTTTGATCTTTTTTGTGCTTCGTCGCTGATTGGCTGTTTTTTGAAATCTGCTCTCCGCTGATTGACTAGACTTCAAGAATTAATAAATGAGCCAATGATGGCGCTATTAAATCTAAAATGAAACCCCCTTAATATTTTAAATAATTACGAAAGAGAAAATAACGAACTAAAAAGAAAAAAAACAAAGACAAATAGGTGAGTAGGTCCAAAATCTAACTAAACTTTCGAGGAAATAGATTTTTTAGCCAAAAATCGTCGGTTTATTGGACCGCTAAGAAAATTCAGTCATCAAAATATAAATTGCTCTCCTACGAATCTTAGTCTGCTTATTCCACGTATTATGTCAATTTTTGAACAAATTTCGAATTATGGTTTCGGAGGAAATAGGTTTTGAAATTCCGCAAAGTGACCTCCTGTTACGACTATGTGACGATTGGTGTAGTCATCAAAATTTCAGTTTGACCTTTGATTTCACAAGATTAACCCCCACCTGCAAATCTACCTGTGTTTAAAAACACTGAGACCAAAAATATTTTATTATCAGAAAAAAATCTGATTATAGTATAATCATTATACGAAGTGAGCTCAAAAGTGGCAACTTTCGTTCGAAAATGGTTTTATCCGAAAATTTTAAACTGGCAAAAAGTTGCCCATCAAGAGATTAACAAATGAAAATGTGAAAATCTGTCAAAATGCACCGAGGCCCTTAAGGGGTGGTGTTAGTGATTTTTGGGATTTCAGAGGCTTCGTACGGGTAGACAAATACAGACTGGACATTTTTGAAACATACATTAGGAAGATCTATCTTTGATCTCACCATTAAACAAGTTTTAGTACCACCCCACCAACCATCGTCCATTAAAACTCTTAATTTTTAACATATGATTGCGTATCTTTTTTCTTGTAGTTATTCACCTATTTTCTCAAAAAAACCGCCAAAAATGTCCAATTTTTGACATTGTCCGGCCTGGGAATAAATTCGGTCGTGGATTTCTGATGTCGACAGTATGCATTTTTCGTCGATTTTGACAATTTTGGCTATTTAGATTGTGGAATACTTTCAGATTTATATTAAAAACCTATTTGAAAATATATAGGCGTTATGATTGAATTAAGGTGCATTTTTTGAGATAAAAATTGGCGAATTTTAAACAACTTTTTTTTAAACAATCAGAAAGCAGTATTTTTTTCGAAAATTTCAAAAATTTGACATCGAAATTATTTTCTCTGACCAAAAACTGACCAAATGTACTTGTTCGATTTTTAAATTAGAGGCTAAACATCAAAAAGGTGAGTGACCTGGAACACCCTAACAACACCTCTTTTAGTATTATTTACAAAATCACTTAAACAAAATCAGTGGGGTTGACTGGGATTCGAACTCCAGCTCTGAGGTCAGAAACGTTTTTACCACGGACTTCGGTTGGATTAAGGATATATGAATTTACATTTGATATGGGCTAAATAACATGTGGTGTTCAAGTTTCGATTGCAAAGACCGAGAAGAAGCAGGAGTGAATCAAATGCTTGCTATTTTTTTTGCAACATCATCTGAAAATAACTTTGGGAACAAGTATAACTAAATCATGAAGCTATGAAATTGCAACGCTACGATATAAATACAAAGTTTTTTGACTGAAATTTTTTTTTTTTTAATCAATTTAATAAATATTTAAATAAAATAAAAATGTACAAAATAATTATATCTGATAAAAGTAGTGTTGCAATTTTCATTTTTTTTGATAAATGCAATGAGCCAAATTTTTCGATAATCTCCTTGCAAATGGGCCAAATTGAAGGAAGGAAATGAGGGTTTTACTCATTTGCATATTTCTCTCACTTTTTTTTTCCTGTAAACCTTCTTATTTAAACTGTACTGTACACAAAACCCATTATTCTTGTCTGCAACAAAACAAAAACACAAACAATTAAACTTAATAAATAAACAATAAGAAAAAAAAAGACACGAACAATTTGAAATTTCGAACATGTGAGTTATGGTTGGAAAGATTAGTAAAAAAGAGACAGTGCTAGACGTGGATTATTCGTGAAAGCAAAGAATATTTGAAAAGAGTACCCGACTTACGTGTCTGGATAAGAAATTATATTATATCTATTACGGTACTTGCTGGGGCTTTTCAGCCACTTTTTCAGTCATCATTTTTATTTAATTCGGCTTATGAAAACGACTCATCCGATTTAGTTCTTAGACAGTAATCTCATAAAAAAAATAAAAAAATGGACGGACCAATCTTTATATTTTATTATACACTAGATATTTGTGCTCAGTTTGAGTGATCTAAGAATTAAATCCGATGAGTCGTTCTGAAAAGCCGAATTATATAAAAATTTTGGCTGAAAAAGTGACATAAAACCCCCCAAGCAAGTGCCGTAATAGATATAATAACAGGAAGCAGTTCTACCAACAAAATAGGGTTTAGAACAGTTCCACAATTCTTCAAGTACAAGTACGAAAATGCTAATAACAAGTTTTCACGGAAAATTAGAAACCTTTTTTTGTCGGTAATACTGCGTCCTGCTGTGATATTACTAATATCGTATGAGTATACCGCGGCAGTATACCGTTATTTTTATTTATTTTCAATATTTACAAATGCCAATTTTTACCCATGAAAACGTGTTATTAGCATTTTATACTTGAATAACTGTAGAACTGTTCTAAACCTTATTTTGTCGGTAAAACTACTTCCTGTTGTTTTATTTTCTTATCGACACTCGACTGTATATTTTGGTTTCCTGTTCTCATATTATTATACCGCACGATGGTTCAGCATGCGTAGGTACAATTCCCTGGCAATTTTTTTGGGTCAAATTTTGCCTCAGAGTAGCATTACTTACAGAGTGGGTAAATTATAGTCTCTGAAAACTTTTTTGTATTAGAAAAAAAAATGAGATTTCTTTTAGTGGTGAAAATTGCAATTGAAAATTTTGGTCAACAATTATAATTTCGCTGATAAAAGGGAACCCACTGTACTTTAAAATTAATTTTTTTTCAAATTATTAAATGAAATATTTATGTTTTATGAAAAAATTGTCAGAAAATATTTTTTTCATGGAAAAAAATATAAATTATTTTAAAATTATCAGTTTTTTCAAAATTACCGGTACTTTTGTTATTTTTATCAAAGTTTTAACAAAAATTTATTGTTTTCTTACTAGCTATTAAACTTTGTGTTAGTTTTTTTGAAAATGTTTGCATGAATGATCCAAAAATAACTTCCTTAATTTGATGAAAGTTACTGCTACAGCATCATAAATAAGATTATCTACTGTAGATAAGAAAAAACAATACTCAAATGTGGGTGATTTTCATTTGTACAACGTTCTTACAGTTAATACCAAATTAGGTCTGAACGGTTCAGACTGAACATTCTAAAAACAGATCGACACTATTTGATCGGAGCAAAACTTAATAATTTACAAATGTATGTATTTACAAAGATATCTATTACGGTACTTGCTGGGGCTTTTATGCCACTTTTTAAGCCAAAATGTTTATATAATTCGGCTTTTGAAAACGACTCATCTGATTAAGATGGCTCAAACTGAGCAAAAATATCTAATAAATAATAAATGAAACAAAGTTGGTCCGAATCGGAACATTTTTAGATTTTTATTTCTGAGATTACTGAAATTGTTTAATTATCAGTTTTTGTTAAAAAATTGGAAAATATGGTCTAATTTGGACCATTTTTTTAATTTATTTTTCTCTCAATATTTGTGCTTAGTTTGAGCTATTTAAGAACTCAATCAAATGAGTCGTTTTCAGAAGCCGAATTGAATATAAATGTTGGCTGAAAAGTGGCATACAAGCCCCAGCGAGTACCGTAATAGATATGGCTATTAATATATTCAAATTCGTGAAACAAACTGTGATAAAACATGAATAACTTTGATTGGTTCAAATTTCGGTCAATCAGAATCTCGAAGTTGCACCACTTTTATTAACTTCATTTACAGCGGGGTGCGGCGTATAGTTATACGCGTATAGTTGGAACCCGAGATAAACCTACGTAAGCCTCCGCAAAAACCTACGCCTTTGAAAAATAAATTTATTCTTCCTGGCGTGCGGCGTATAGTTATAGGAAAAAGAAAAGGGCTCAAACGTTCCTAGGCTAAGTTCACAAAAGTTCACTAAACGGTTCGTAGTTCACATGTGAACACGCTCTTATTACTGATAGGCTCTAGGGTTTAATTACGTTTAAGAACTGTTATTATTTGTAGATTTTTGTCAAGACGTTTGAGTAACTGTCAGGACGTTTTAGAAGGTGGCTAGTAATTATATAGTAATTAATCTGAAGTATTTATTTGGCGTTATTACTTTCCTTAGAAGCAATAATATTTTTTTCATTTTTAATTATTTTGCAAGCGTCGTGTTTGTTATAATCCGCTGAGTTTTCAAGAAAAAATGCTGTGATGATATCCACCAAGGTAGCTTCAGGATTTTTTCGTAGACTTTCTTTGCGAACTTCAAGAACCTTTAATTTCTCTTCGACTGATAAATGATAGTTTTAGCAGTGGTCTTATTTTTTTCTTTGAACCTTCTTTGAATTCATTTTTTTTTAAATTAACTTCATTTCATTTTTTTATGAAATCAAAGTGCACTAGAAATTCTAGTCTAGAATATATGTAAAATTACCCTTTCAATCACCAAAAAATTCTTTTCTTTGACCATATTTTAACGCAATTTTTAACTCTAGATATTGTACAATTGACACAATCAGAGCACATTTTTCACAGAGTACGCTATCAATATAGTGAGAGTAACGCGCTGAGTAGTAGCAATACGCGTATAAGTACCGGGTTATTGGCGACGAACTTTCTAACTATACGCCGCACCCCGCTGTATTCCCAAAAAGCAATAAAAAATAGTTTGAGTGTCTGAAATATATTTAAAAGTTCAATTAGGCCACCATGCGGTCAAACTTTCGACTTGCTCTTATGCCATTTTTCTTCGACTTTCTAACCTTTTTACCTAATCTCGACTAATGCTGGTCAACAAATTTTCGAGGTGAACCTCGAACAGCCTGCCCAATTTTGCCAACCCCTGACGCATCTCTAATATTTAGAAGGTATTTTTATATATAAAATACTAATACAGAACTAGAAGCTGTTAATCGGAAGTACCGGAAAATGCGCCCCTATATTTTCTTTATTATCATAAAATAGGTCACTAACGTCGGAAGTTAAACGTCCCCAAATTGTCATTTTAGGTAGATTTTAGAACCATGTTCAATTCAGTAAAACTTTATTATTTAACCAACAATGGTAAAACCCTACAGGTCCTGGTTACACCTTACCTGAAGTGCTGTCAAATCATAAAACTTTTAGCAAAGAAATTTTCAAAATCGTCTCATGTCTAAAGCATAATTTATGCGTATGTTTCGATCAAAATTAAATATCCAAATTAATTTATCCAAATTATTAAATAAAAAACGCATAAACGCGCATATTTGTGAATTTGTATAATTTGTTAGATCATTCGGTGATATATATGGATGACAAACCCTCAGAGGACAGATCCTGAATATTTGAAAATGCGGAATCTGAGCATTTGATTGGTTGATCCCTTCCAAATCTGACCAATGAAATCGGCCTATTCTGCGATCCAGGGTTTTTATTGGGTGCTAGTATCCCGCGTTATTTGTATCATTTAAATATTCAGGATCTGTCCTATAAAAGTGTGTAATCCATATCATTCAGTGATGATAATGGGTCGAAAAACAAATTGAAACTAGCTTCTTATTGTTTATGGATATATGAAAATTATTATTTATTTTTTGTCAGCTAAAGTGCTCTGATACGTGCTATTATACAACTTTGAAGTTATGACCAAGTTAAAGATGACCAAAATCTTCTAAAATACGAATTTAAATGACAGCCCAATAATTGGGCCCCGATTGGCCGCAAAATCTGTTTATAGCTGAAGCTTGCTTTCTGATGACTTTGAATGTCACTAAGATCCCAAGTTTTTGTGATTAACAAATCACACCACAAAGGTCATAAAGCACGGAAAAAATTATCCAGAGGTTGAAATGAAGGAGTATACATTTTTGGTCGACAAATGTCTTTCTTTTCCTCTAACTAGAATAGTTTTTCGAGGCTTATGATTTTATGAAATTAAAAAAAATATTTTCAAACAAAATGTCAACCAAAAATTGTTTTTCTCGATTTAAGAAAATGTCAACCAAAAATTTATTCTCTTTTATCAAAATGTCAACTAAAAATGTATTCTGTTTTATCAAAATGTCGATCAAAAATTTAAAAAAATCCAAAATGTCGACCAAAAATTGTATTTCGTGATTTTAGAAAATGTCGACCAAAAATGTATCATTCTTATTGAACCCAAAACGCACTCAAATCGACGCTTTAGCTACATCAATTGGTCACTCACGTATTGAAATTGGGTGATATGAATGGTTACTGAATAATTTATGCGTGAGTTTAAGATTTTGGTGCTTTTTGGCTGCAATTCGAAAATAACTGTTCATTCAAAATATTCTTATAAATTTTGGCTGACATAAATTGTACCGATTTTTTTGCAAATTCAAAAACGCTCTGAATATAAAGAAATAACATTATCACAAAATTATTGAACGCGAGCCAATCAACATTCGTATAATCAGGGACATTTCATAGCTTCTTGTGCTAGCAAAATTCATTACATAGCCAGGTAATATCAAGTTAAGATAGTTTAGGCTGTCTCAAGTTTAAATCTTCGCCAAATAATAAGAAAATATCAATTGTTTCAAATCTGCATCTTATTAAGCTGATTTATAAAAGCAAATAATGCGATAAAACTTTTTCAGAAGAAATATTTCATATGATCAATATTAATAATATCATATTATTATAATCACTATTTCAATATATTAAAATGCTTTCTTGCTTCGGATTTTTTCTCACTTCTAAAATATTTGGCAAAATCTAATTATCTGAATCAAGCTCACAGAATAATTTCGAGAACATCAAATGCCATCTTGTTCTACGAACATATGCTTGCATATTTTATACTGTTCCAAATAAAAACTCTAACGCTTTAGGTTCAATAATGACCATAAAAGAGCTAAGGCTTTCATGATAGTATTCAAACAACTTTCTATTAAGGGGGTGGTGTTAGTGATTTTTGGGATTGGGTCTGGACATTTTTGAAACATACATTAGGAAGATCTATCTTTGATCTCGCGATTCCCTTAGACAGTTTAGTACCACTCAAACCAACCATCTGGTTAACCGCGGTTAAACACGAGTCCCTCAGCTTTTTTCAAAGAAACAAGGATCCTAGAGCTTATATCGGAAAGTTTTGAGATTTGGTGAGAATACAGAAAATTGTCTGAATTTTAGTGAATCGGTTCTGATTTTTCGATTTTTGCCTCAGGGGTCAGCAATCTGGTTAAATGTGCCGAAAAAGGGTGTTTTCGACGATTTGAAAGAAGACTTTTTCTGTGGAAAAGCAAGAAACGTCATTTTTGGAATTTAACAAGCCCAAGGGGTAGTGAACATCGAATCGGTTGTACTTTTTGAATTTCAGCCTGATTTGCTGTAAATGGACAAAAAAGTGCGCGAAATCGACAATTTTGAATATGAAAGTAATAATTAGACAATTTAAAGGCCACCAACAGATTCCTTGGGTACGGTTTGCCTGAAAACTATATTAGCAAACTATGGCTATTTTTGAACAGAACGTCCTAGAGATTCAAAAAATAATTTTGATAAAAAACTTATTTTTTTCTAAAATCCGCTGTGTTCAAAATCAGATCATAGCTGCTAATATCGTTTCCAGCAAACCGGAAAGAATTTTTGATGCATTTAATTTTCTAATTCTCACTTTCATATTCAAAATTTTCGATTTCGCGCACATTTTTATCAATTTACAGCCACATCAGGCGGAAATTCAAACAGACAACCGATTCGATGTTCACTACCCCTTGGGCTTGTTACTTTCCAAAAATGACGTTTCTTGCATTTCACAGAAAAACCTTGTATCGAAACGTCGAAAAAAAACTCTTTTCGGCAAATTCAACCAGATTGCTGACCCCTGAGCAGAAAAATGCAGAACCGATTCACTAACAATCAGACAATTTTCCGGATTCTCATTAAATCTCAAAACTTTCCGATATAAGCTCTAGAATCCTTGTTTCTTGAACAAAGCTGAGGGACTCGTTTTTCACCGCGGTTAACCAGATGATTGGTTAGAGTGGACTAAACTCTTTAATTAGAATCGCGAGATCAAAGAAGATCTTCCTAATGTATGTCTCAAAAATGTCCAGTCTGCATTGTCTAACTGTACGAAGCCTCTGAAATCCCAAAATCACTAACAACCAACCCCCTTAAGGAGGTGTGGTGTAGTTGGTTCAATTTATCTTTAATCCATATAGCTGATACAACAATATCCTTTATTGCCCTATGTCAAAGATTTGGCGTCAAAAACACGGGGGTGAGAAAACACGCGGTTTTCAAAGAACGACTCAGCCGATTAGGTCTTAGATAGCTCAAACTGTGCACAATATCTAGTTAATGATACAAAATAAAGATTGTCCGAATTCAGATCATTGTTTAAATTTTTCAGACCTTTGTTTCTATTTTTTACAAATAACTAATAAATTAAACAATTTCATAATCTTAGAACAAAATTAGAAAAAAAATTGTCCTATTATAAACAATTTTAATTTTTATTTACAGGGGGTGCGGCGTATAGTTATACGCGTATAGTTGGAACCCGAGATAAAACCTACGTAAGCCTCCGCAAAAACCTACGCTTTGAAAAATAAATTTATTCGTTCCTGGCGTGCGGCGTATAGTTATAGGAAGAAAAAAGAAGCTCAAACGTTCTAGGCTAAAGTTCACAAAAGTCACAAACGGTTCGTAGTTCACATTGTGAACACGCTACTTATTACTGATAGCTCTAGGTTAAATTACGTTTAAGAAACTGTATTATTTGTAGATTTTGTCAAGACGTTTGAGTAACTGTCAGGACGTTTTAAAAGGTGGCTAGTAATTATCTGAACGAGTATTTATTTCGCGTTATTACCTTTCCTTAGAAGCAATAATATTTTTTTCATTTTTAATTATTTTGCAAGCGTCGTGTGTTATAATCCGCTGAGTTTCAAGAAAAAATGCGTGATGATATCCACCAAGGTAGCTTCAGGATTTTTTCGTAGACTTTCTTTGCGGACTTCAAGAACCTTTGATTTCTCTTCGACTGATAAATGATAGTTTTTAGCAGTGGTCTTATTTTTTTTCTTTGAACCTTCTTTGAATTCATGTTTTTTTAAATTAACTTCATTTCATTTTTTATGAAATCAAAGTGCACTAGAAATTCTAGTCTAAGATATATGTAAAATTACCCTTAATCACCAAAAATTCTTTCTTTGACCATATTTTAACGCAATTTTATAACTCTAGATATTGTACAAATTGACCAATTCAGAGCACATTTCCACAGAAGTACGCGTATAGTTAGAAAGTACGCGTATAGGAGATACGCGTATAAGTCCGGGGTTTTGGGGACGACTTTCTAACTATACGCGCACCCCCTGTATTTGGATAATTATCCTCAGTTTGAGCTATCTAAAAACTAAATCGGATGACTCGTTTTCAAATGACGCGTCGGTTTCTCATCCCCGAATTTTTGAGGGCCCAAATCTTTGGCAGAGGGCAATAAAGGGATATTGATATTTAATTGAGTTAATCGAAGTGAGTTAACTTGAAATTTTAAATCTTGAACAACTCTCTTGAATTATAAAAATGGAAATTTTACCTGTGTCTATGATTAAACAGACCACGGAGATTTCAAAAAGGTTTGTTAAAATTTTATACAACCTTGGGAAAGCCAAAATTCAAATTTTGTATTTTTTTTTTCAAATCGAGCTCAAGCGCGCTTCTTGTCAAAATTCAATAAAAAAAAGTAATAGCGATCTGGTCATTTGTCTGAATATTGCTATATCCCTTTAATCTAGATATATATTCAAATTCAAAATAGTTTCTATGCATACCCATAACGCCATAAATTCCCCCCACCACCAAAAAAAATAAAAAAACAGTTTTTAGCTACCACAATATCCCTTGTTCACACTTTTGTTAATATCCCGGCCCAATCAAGCAATCGTCGCGTTAGTGAGGGAAAGTAGCAATCGACAATCGAAATTGGTTTTGTTTTTTTAAGAGTTGGCTCAGAGAAGAAGCGAAGCTACCACAAGAAATTAAAAGTTTTTTTTCTCTATGAGTAACTAAGGCTTAATATGTAGCTGAATATATATGTAGCGGAATTTTTTTTATCATAAGCCAATTAAACGTTATACCATCCAAAAAGTTTCTGAAAGTTCCGAGTTTCCTCAAAATAGTTGATATCTAAAATGTAGGCGAATTTTGTAATTCAGATCTGCATCAGCAGTGCTCATTCAGCACCTTCATATTTTTTTCGAAAAGTTTGAAGTTCACTGTAGTCACTACAGTGTAGTGTGAAGTTCGAAATTCTTGAGCCATGACGTTTTTTCTAGTATTTTCCGTCAAAACTATTGCAATGTTTTTTGATTACACATGTAATCAGTACTGGCAATATCAGTTTTCAAGATAAGTGATGAGCACCTCCTGGAAACATTGGTGATTGAAGTTGACGTGTCAGAGCCAATTTCCTGTCCGCCCAAAATATAAGATGTTTTCTGAAAATAAAATACACTTTTTTTCGAGTGCATTTCCGGCTCAACTACCTTATTTCATAATAATGTGAGTACTCCCTGCTTATTTGAATACCGATTAACCAGCATGATTTATTTTGACACATCCATTCAATGATTTTAGTAGGATTTTTGAAGACATAATTAAAAAATTGTTTTCCAATGTTTCTGAAGCTCGATTCAGTAAATTACTTCGAAACAAATTTTTTTTCGTTTTTATGCATCTGTAACTCATTTATTTATCACTTATGATAGACGATTTGAAATAAGAAAATTTCAAACATAAAAAAATCGGTTTTAATGTGTTTGAGCTATCTTGTAGAGAATTTTTTCTGGTCATTTTAAGACTTAGGATTTTTTCTTGTTTTGAGATTTTTTCAAAAAAAATGTTTTAAGGTGGGAAAAGTGACCTTTTAGTCCTCGGGTTCTCACGGGAGTTAAAATAGCGGTATCACAAATAAAATAAGTTGACTCACATCGAAAGGTTTTCTCGACGCTGGTTTTTTTGCAGCGTTATCGATGTACCGGCTGGTCAAAATTAACCGGTAAAGTATAGCTTCCGGTACGCGTAAGTGATCTTTTATGATTTACATGTACCAAAAGATGGCGCATTATCGGTTTTCTGAAACCAGTATTATAAACTAAGGGTCATAAGTGACCGCAAGAGTGGCGCCAGAGCGGAATTTGTATCCTGAGTAAAAACCGAAAGTAATATTTTCTCATGCTATAAGTTGCCTTATAGCGCCACCTTGCGGTCACTTTTGACCCCTAGTTCATAATATCGTTTCCGAAAAACCGATAATTGCGCATCTTTTGGTACATGTAAATCATTCACCTAGATAGATCACCTAGATAGAGGGAAAAAGTGAGCTGGTTTGTGCAGAGCTCAGAATTATAAAGGCTTTGCGTAGGTGTTTTATAAGGTAAAAGGAATTTGTAAGACCCGTGTCATGGGATACGCGTCATAAACTTGAGCAAGAATGTTCAAGAATATTCGAAATCAAGATATTAGAAAAACAGAAGTACAGTAGTTCAAATATCGGTATTTTGTCGATACAGTAGCGAGTTCTGAGAAAATTGGGTGAGTCTTTTTGGACTGTACTGACCATTTTATTATTTTTCTATTTTTAAGTTCAATTAATAATTGACAGGATTTTTATCTTTAATTTTGACTAAGTTTTTCCCTTATTTTGGATTTTAATTTTTGAGTTGAGAAACCGAAAAGACTTAAAATATCAGGAACATCACTATTTCGAAACACCTTTTTTCAGAATCGCCTTAGACATTATTCCTAGGAATCGAAAATTCGGTTAAGATAATTCCTTCTATAGCTCTGCTATCAATGATCCTTAGCATTTTGCTTCCCGGGTTCTTTGGGGTCCGGTTAGGTTTCTTTGAATAAAATTATGGACGTTTAAACTATTGTTTTCTAGTCAATTTCCTGTTTAAATTCAACGGACCCGGGAAGCGAAATTCTAAGGATCATTGATATCAGGGTTGTTGAAGGGATAATCTCCAATGGATTTTCGATCCCTAGGAATGGGGATATTTTAAAAAAAGTCTAGAAATAAAGCTTTTATGTTTTGTGGTTGTCAAAGAAAATCAGCTAGAAATTTCGAAAAAAAAGTTCAAAATTTCAAAGTTTAAATTTTTGAAATTTTGTTTCTATATAACTCCATACATCCTTGGAGAAAACATCCCATCCTCAAATTTTATTCCGCGTCTTTTGAAATATGTGGAAATTTTGAGAAGGCATGATAGCGATTTTAACTGGCAAAAAACGACTTTTACCAGTCAAATCGGGCGATCCCTAGGAATGAGGCTATTTTGAATATTATTGTCTGGAAATAATGCTCTTATGTTCCTGATGTTTCGGGGTCTTTAAAAAATAGCTAGAAATTTCAAAAGTTTAAAGATTTGTCATCGTTCGTTTTTTGCTATATCTGTAAACCAGTAATCGAGGCGGAAAGTCCCTTTTAATAATTTTTTCGATCACGAATAATTTCATCTACGTCTAGAACAAGTTTTTTTTATCTTTCAAACCGTAATGGTAACTTTTAAGTATCGGGTCTTTTTTCCCAATTTTTTCTAAGAAGCTGGGGTTTATCGAAATTTATAAGATCACTTTGAGACATTTGGTAATCTAAAAAATGCTGAGTTCAGCCAAGTACACTTTGTTTTCAAATTGAACGGTCCCGGGAAGCGAAATTCTAAGGATCAATGATAACAGGGTTGTAGAAGGTATAATCCCGACCGGATTTTCGATGCGTTGGAACATGACCTGGTTTTGATACATAGTACCTCGAAATAATGCGCTGAAATTTTGAGCTCTTATAATTGAATCAGATTTTTCAACTTTCGTTTTTTGCTATATCCGGCTCTTGAAAACATTTTTTCGTCATTTTTACTTTTTCCGCTGATTTAGGGCATTTTCGGACATGATATTATGAAAAACATAGAACGCGATTTAAACTAGCAAAAATTAGTAGTTTTAGAAATAAATATTTACGGCATTGTAAAATTTTCAGAAAAGTCTAGATGGCCAAATTCATTTGACTAAATGAATCATTTAAAATGATACTTTATTTTCGGAAATATTTATCATACAGTATGTCACGTTTTT
>SCLH01001005.1:164608-180982 GCA_004367855.1 Oikopleura vanhoeffeni | reverse complement strand
TTTTGGTTGGTTTAATCTGGAAAAGACGTAGGTATTTGCCAAAATTGATCGTTCTCATTGACGGATAGCAAGTCATTCAAATTGGAAAAAAGAAGGCAAAAACGTGACATACTGTACATTGTTCCTATTTAGTATCCCCAATAGGCAATGAGCCATTGGCAAAATTTTTTTGAAATTTTTAAGTCTTGAAATGGGAAAATGTTTGCGGCAAAAAAACACTAATAGCTAATCTGACTTCGGACAGTCTAATCCGTAGGTATGAATAGTATTTTACGCTTTAAATTTACATTAAATATTTACTTCTGTCACTGGAATTTTTACCAGAATTATAACGCAAATCCGTCAAAATATTTTTGTAAAAAAAATGTGAGATTAGGGTGAACTCTACTAATGTAACCGTGCAGATGAACTGACGGCTATTCTAAAATTTATTTTCAAACTTAATTTTAACCCTTCACTCATAGTAAAAGTATCGATATTCGGAATATCATATTCCCCTCACGCATAAAGAGCCTTCCATGGACCCTACTTTGAGCGCATACAACGGAAAAAGTTTAAAAGATCAGACCTTGATTATTTTTTAGTTTATCAGATGAAAGATAGACGTTTTTTATAGCGTATAATATTAAGAAATTATTATTTTATTCTTATTTATTTCAACTAACAAATTATTCGGATATTGGAGTTTTATAAATTTTCGAGTTTTTAGATAAATCTCTTCTTATCAAAATAAACTTTTAATCGAAAGTGAAGAAAAAAACAAAGAATGAAATATGAAACATGATATAATTTCCTAAAAACTGAAAACCTCAGAATTTTAGTTTCATGTTTCGTATTAACGCTATCATATTTTTACGAAATTTTGGCGAAAATCCAAAATAAAAGTAAAAAAAATATCTTTTTAATTGCTAGTCGTTTAATTTTTCAAATAAAATTTATCATGATAAAATTGCAAAATCTATAAAAAATTTAAATTAAAAGTTCTTAAATTGATTATTTTTGCGTCTTCAGGATGGTTGAAAGAAATTGGGGTCCCAAATGACTCTTATGCGCGGAAGGATTAAAGTTGATAAACTTCCTTTATCTTACTGGAAAAAAAGTGTTTATCAAACTATTTATTATTTTTCTAAATTTTGGGGCAAAAAATGTTCATGTATTTATTATTATTAATCAGGAATACAAGACCACATGGTAGATGTTTTGTAGTGGTTTGCTTGTAGCGGGTCGATTTTTTTTCTCATCTGGTAATATAGATATCCGCGGAACAATTTTAAGGTGACTATTGGCGCTATTTTAGGTGCAATTCGACTTGACATTGAAATTTTTTTCGGGTTATCTACCAGATGAAGAAAATAAATATGGGCCTAGTCAATTTAAATGCAATGCAGTTAATGTGAAATGGCTGAAACAAAAGAGGTAATCGTGTGAAAAACATGTTTAATTCATTATATTACAACAGCGCGTTCGATTATCTTTGGCCTATATCTTTTTTTCCAACGCAAGTGTATCTTAAAACTGAAGGTAATCTCTTTAGCGCGTGTTCGAATCCCACTGATGTTGGCTTAGTGATTGTTTCAGTGATTGCCTTAGTAATAACGCACCAATTTTGGCGATCCCAATATCAAGCACCTTTACCTATTATCATACCCTAGACATTCACTAAGACAACTGACTTATCCGATCAATTTTGGCAGAGCTGAGGAGTTCGGATAAGAATACAGGCATTGTACCTGATTCTGATGATATCATTTCTAAAAAATTAAAACAAACTTATAGTTAGGCTAAAAAACTGCGAAACATGGTAGAATATATCAAATATTGGGATCCCTAGGCCTCTTTTTTTTCGTTCGCGTTTGACCAAAGAGAGCACCGGATATCACGACCCATAAAAGCTTCAAAATAAGTTTAAACGCGATCACGAAAGTAAAGGCCTAGGGATCCCCTTTTTAGATATGGTTTGATTATAATAACCATAGTAGATATCGCAAAACGTGGTTTTGCATCAAACAAACAAAAGTCTCAATGGATAACTGTTTTTTTAATAACATGTCATACGGTTTACCGGAAACCGGTGTTCTTAATTATATACAGAATTTCTTCAACAGAAATTTTCGTCATCCAAACTTGATTTTTGCGTTATTTTGACCAAGGTTAAACTTCAGGGAAGTTTTTCAAAGATTCATAGGTTTCAAATTATATCCAGTACCTTTTCCGGTTACACCCTTAAGAAGGGGCTAAAGTGTACGAGCACGTGTGGTCACGCACGAAAACAGATGGACAATTAGAACGGGAATTTGATTTTCGGGCTAAAACTTTTGGATTTTGAGAGATTTGATTTATTGATTGAATTATATTTTTGAACTTAATCTAAAGCCAATAAATAATACAAGCAACCTAAGTTTCTCATAATATAGCAGAAACAGTACAAGCCCATCATTTTCGGCCAAAATTTTCGGACCATTTTGGGCTCTTGTAAAATAGAGGACTCTAATTGGTCGGCTCCTCTACCCACATAGTCTATGCAGCTCAACATGGTGACTCACATAGTCTACAGATATGAAATTTTGTTGCAAAAATAGGCAAGGAAACGGGAACATTATTCAGTAAAATTACCAAATAGTACTAAAATTTTTGAAGTAAGTGAGCCATCGCTTTTGAGTATGATTTTCGATCATTTTTTCAAAATTTGTTTATAAAATATTTCGATTCGTGTTAAAATTTGAGGCAAACTTTTTTATAAAGCAATTATGTTTGTTATTTTTCTTTGACGGTTAAAGGTTTTTACTAAATGTGTAAATGTTAAAAAACAACTTTTAACCGTCACAGAAAAATAACAAATATAATTCCTTCGTGAAAAAATAATCGACAATTTATATTGAAAATCGTAACCACCTGAAGATCAAAAAAAAATTTTTGTTGCCATCTTGCAAAAGTTTGCAATGATTTTTTACATGATTAGCTTATTAAGTGTTATTTGCTGTTTTACTAGACAATGCTGTTAAAAAAATTTATTTCTACAATTAAAAATGGCAATTGTTTCTTAATTCGTAGAGTTAATTTCAGCCAACTAGTTAGCAGACACCCTTTAATCGCACGTTACAACTTTTGATCATTAACCCCTGTGAGCACAGAAAAAGTTCCGCCAAGGCACCAGAGCCTATATATAGGCTTTTTCAATGATTACAGAAAGCCCAAGGTAGTTGGAGTTTCAATTTTTTTGCATCCGACATTCTAAATTCTAGAATTTTGATTTTTAGTGCTAGAAAATTTAGTGACAAGAGCAAGGTATAGCATATCACGTGATACTAGCTCATAGTGGTGTTCACAAATTATTTTGCTTTGGGAATCGATGCACAAGGATCATGCCTACGTCATCGTTTGGTCCGATTTGATCTATACAGGGTGTCAAGTTTTTCCCTTCTTTTTTCCAAATTGGATAGACTTGAATTCCGCCGTTTTGATTGGTTGAAACTGAAAAAGACGTAGGTTTTTGCCAAAATTAATCGTTCTCATTAGCGTTCTCATCGTTCTCCAATTTGGAAAAAAGAAGGGAAAAATCTTACACCCTGTATATATGATCAATCATAAGTTAATTTTAAATAGGTCTAAAATTTTGATGAAAAAATTACGATTTTCCATAAAAAATGGTTATTTTACCCTATAAAAGCAGATAATTACACTTCTGATATTATTTCTAGGTCGATAATAAATTAATTTTTAAATACAAATGTAATTAAAANTTTTTCGTGAAATACTTAAATTGAAAATTTTGAAATTTCACTTTTGAAAAAAATATCTGTTCCTGTATACCAATTAATTTTGTTTTAAGTGTCAAGCATGCACAAAACACTTTCCTAAAAACTGTCTATTTTCAAATTTCGATTGACTTAATAGGTCGCATTTGTTTTACTTAGAAGTAAAAAATTAGAAAAAAAATTTCAAAAAATCAACCCCCCGTAATATTTGAACAAAATTTGCAAAAAAAAATGAACTATTTTTCGGAATCGCCGCAAAACTCTTTATTACGGATTTGGACGAGACAATTTAACAATGTTTTTTTGCCGTTTCTAGATGATTTTTAGTATGAATCATACTGTATGATTGAGCCTATATATAGGCTCTGTGGCACAGAGTCTGTGCTCACACGGGTTAATGACTTTTTAATAAAGTTTTACAATTATCGAAAAATGACAAGATCATTTACAAAGTTATCTATAAATTTTGAAACTAAATAACGTTTGTGCGTTTTTTTTGAAAATTTCACTGTATTACAGTAATTATTTTTGCAAAAAAAATGTAATCACCACAAAAAACCTTTAACCCTCCAAGCATATCCTTTTCGGAACGGAACTCCATCTCAAAAACGCTTACTATCTCTATAGCGCGTGTTCGAATCCCACTAATGTTGTCTTATGATTATATTGAATAGATTATAGGCAAAGGTCTTGATAATGGAACCGCTAAATTTTATCGGTGTGTCATCACTCAAGCAATCACTAAGACAATCACTTAGACAACATCAGTGGGATTCGAACACGCGCTGTAGAGATAGTAAGCGTTTTTGAGATGGAGTTCCGTTCCGAAAAGGATATAAAAAAAGGTCAGCCGAGGCATAATAGCCTTTCAGGAGGCTATACTTTGAGCGTTGTTTGCAGAAAACTCTTATTAGATAAACCTTCAATTTTTCCTTAATGATCAAATTTTATTTTTAATTCTAGAAAAAAACGTTTGAAAAGCAAGGTTAATTAAACCTTACCTCATGGAAGGCTCCAGGAAATGTATGTTTATCTGAATAACTGCGCAGTGCTCTGTTTAACTCATTACCTTTGTCTGATTGACTATATCTGTTGGGAAACAAAAAATATTTTAAATAAGTTAAAAATATTCAGGATAAAATTGTTAGTTTTCTCGATTTAATGAAATTATTTGATTATTATTACAATATTTAAGCAAATATGGTATAAGAGTACTACTCTGGCATAATTTTCACTAATTATATATTTTTACAAAACATATTATTTTATCCATACTAATATCAAAATAAGATATTTTGAAATTTCACTCCCAAAGAAATATTTTTGCTTCAGATATCTCTAGAAGGTTAATTTTTCTCGCAAATTGTACTTAAAACACTTTCCTCAAAACTGGCTTATTTGAAATTCAAATTCCAAATTTGAATCAAAAAGTATTTCTTCGGAAGTAAAACTTAAGCAAATAATCGCCTTTCAATCAATTTGTGATAAAATTTGAACCTAGTATCCGAAAAATTTTTTGGAAATATTTTAAGATTCACATTATTGAATTTTAAAATGTATTATGAGAAGTTTCTGCGATCATTTTTTCCATCATTTTTGGCTGATTTAAAGTGGCTTTAGCCTTTCAAAAAGCTATATGCCTCGGAGGGTTAAGCTTAATCTTAAGAAAATTCTAAGACTTTTATTCCATAATAGCATGGGCCTGAAATAATCACGTGACCGTATAATCAAGTGATAAGATGGCCAAAAGTGTACTGTTTTTTACAAAAAGTACTTCAATCACTTCGAAAAATTGAGGAGAATCATTATAAGTTTGAAACAAATTTGATTACAGCGAAGTCGAAATATCATCACGTGACCGTATATTCGAAAAATAAGGTTTAGCGTGAGAGGACTGTTTTTTTTCGAAAAATTTCTCAAATTAACTCGCGAAAATTTTGGGCACATTATCAGCTGGCTCCTCTATGAGTTAATATTATCATGTTTTTTCTGTAACAACTCAAGAATCAAGTTCAATGTCAAGAATTATTCTCGGAAATGTCTATCGGAACACAAATTTGTTTAAAATCGTAATTCATTTCATGTCAAATACATCCAATTTATAAAGTGTATACAACCACGTATTTCGCGACACGAAACGGCAAGTTGTGGTTATCAACAGTATAATGGAAAACAATTTTTATAAGTAAAGGGGTTATAATGAAAATTTTCAACACAATTTATAGATCTTTTCTCTGAACTGACATATAAAGGAAATTTAGTTTAAAAAAACCGAAAAATTTCGATTCATTCTTAAAATTTTCTGATGATACCGCAAATTTTTTGGAATCGACTGTCTCTGTTGATTTTCTAAGCCTGCATATCCCCTGTTCACACTCATGATAATTTCGGTAGCTGGCCCAGCTTGTATGAATATGTCAGCTTCCTTAATTATCATTAGTGTGAACAGGGTATATAAATTTCAAAACATGTAATTTGACCCCAATTTTCACAAAAACGTCAAATTTCCATTCGAAATTAAGGGGGTTATGGTCGCTGGCTTTATGAGGCCTCAGGGGCATAATAAAGGCTCCAAAATGACCCGGGGTGATAACAACGTGTACTACAGACCAAATCATCAAAAAAAAATTCTCAAAATTTTCGCGTTTTTTAGATTTTTTTCAAAATGAACTAAAAAAATTACGTTTGCTTTAATTTAACAACTTAAACGTCAAAATATCATCTTGACGTAAGCCAACTTTCTGATCAGTGTTTCAGTGGCTTTCTTTGGAGCCTACTTACAAAAAAAACGAAGCACATTTTTTTTCGAAAAAATTTTCACGTGACTTTCAAAAATTCATATTTTGAGTTTGGAGTCGAATTTGAAAAAAACGCTCTCGAGGATTTTTAATTTGTTTCGAGCTACCTTCTGTAAAAATTTGAAGTGAATTTTGAAATTTAACCTAGGAGGAGATAGATTTTACGATGAACAAAGTCCAAAAAACGGTGGTTTATCGCATATTCTAGAAAAATATAGCACTTATCAACAAAAACGCTCTAGAAAGTTTTAAATACTAATTATACAGGTTATGTTAAATTTTAGGTTTATTTAAAAATAAAATCTAGGAGGAGATAGATAAACCATTTTGGCTTAGGTCCTCTTGTGTCGCTAATGTGTCAGGGAGTGTGTGCATACAAAAAAGTTTTGACACATTTCTCACGCAAGCTAAAGGCTAGATCTACAAACTGGCTAATCTGAATAATATCCTTTATGGAGAAAAACCAATTCTAGCGACCAGTACCCCTTAAGGGGGTATGCGACTCTGATTTGACATTTTCTCGGTGAAATATACTGAAAACTAACAGTTCATGAAAAAAACCGAAAATGCTAATTTGTAGATCTATCCTTAATCTTGCGAAAAAAGTACATCACAAATTTATTTTGACGTTTACACCAATAGTACAGTATCGTAACAAGGTGACGTTTTCAAAATTTCAAAATCTATCTCCTCCCAGACGGTATATCCAATTGAGCTCAAATTTCACAGATCACGTAACGGTAGTATATAAATTTTATTAGAGAAGCTTTTTTCGATCCGGCGACTAAACAATTCTAGAACGCCAATAACCGACGATTTTAACAATTGCAGACTTTAAAATCTATCTCCTCCAAGGATATGTTTGCAAAATAGCTCAAATTTTTATCAAGTATTCCTCAGGAAATTTTAAAGAGACAATAGAGAGCTTTTTTGCATTTCGAGCTAGAACTTGAAATATGATTTTTTTGGTCATTTTCCGGAAAATTTTTCCGAAAAAAAAAGTGTTTATTAAATCAGAGTCGCATACTACCTTAAGTTCACTTCGAAATTCACCATTGCGAAAACTAGACAATTTTCAACATGAAAAATTCTTGACCATTCTAGCGATGTTAAACGAAATAACTATCTCTTTGTCCACGACTTTCGTTTCGCAATTTGCGTGTCGCAATTTTCGAATCGCAAAGCCGGATTTTTTTCTTGCACCCATATCAACACTAAGTTTGTCTGAAAAAAGGACTTTTTGTGTCATTTTAAAGTTATGAAATTAGGACAAAAATTATTCTTATATATCAATAATCCGCCGTGCGGAAGTTTATTTTACCGTGTGAGTTTCCAGTAGGATCGGGCTACTAGCCAGTATATGAAGCCACTTTTATTTTTTGATGAAATACAGTAGTTGACCACTTAAAATTATCTTCTCTGCATAGATTTAAATCGTTCTTCGTGATATACATTTTTTGAAGTGAATCGTTTTTTTATCTGACACAGAATTTCTATACTTCAAAAATAACGTGTTAAATTTTCTTCGGACAAACTCTCCTGAGCCAAAACTAGTTGTTGACGTTTACGAAAGATTTATACAATGCCGAGGAAAACAGAATTTGCGTCCCGGAAGTTTAATCACTAAAACGGCCTCAAAATGAATTAGTACATTGAACCAAACAATACTAAGTTTTCAAAATTAACTATTAAATCACCCGCAAAACAGCTTTTTAAGGGGTTATGCGACGCTGATTTTGAACTTGTTTTTCGTTAGTTTCAAACCTAAGAATTAATCTCCTGCAACTTGTTATTCTCAGGATGAATGGCGCAAATTTAACACAGTTTTTCAATAACAGGCGGCCTGTTACAGGCCTAAGAAAAAAAGAAGAGTTTTTTTGCAATTTTTTAAAAAATATAATTTATTTTTGTTTCGAATAAAAATTGCTTCAGAAATTTCATGGTTAATAAAGCAGATTAAATTATGGTGACCTTTCATTAACTGTATTATTAAAACGGAGTTTTTCAAATTTCAAGTTCCAATTTTTTGGCGTATTTCGATGATTATTTCGTGAACGATTCAGGAAGTTTTTTTACCCCAATGGACGCAAAAAGTGCACACCTCATTAACCAAAAATAAATATGTTGAGATGTTACATGCAGCTATGTGCATTAAGAATTTTACATTTCTATCTAATGTCATAAATGATTAAATGCCTTAGAAACTGCTATGTCAAACATGACCAAAAAGCCGTGGGACAATTTTTTTCTGGATTTTTAAGAAATAAGAATTTTTTGAATTGCTAAAAAGGATTTATTTCGAAACTTACATCCTACGATGTTGCTGTAACTGTGTGAAAGTGTGGTTTGTTAGTTTGAGCTTACCATGTCAAGAAAATTTACCAAGAAATTTCACATTTGATTCAAATTATTGCAGTTTTGCCGTTATGTTAAAAAAATCAAGGTTAAGAATATTGTAATTTTTCTCGGGTGGTCGCTTTCAATTTTAGAAAAAAATAGATTTTAATTCGAATATAAGAATGTTAAACGTAGGTACTATTCCTTGGGTAGTTTTCATGGGGGTTGCTACTTCCATGACAATTACGGAAAAACTATAAGAAATATCGAGATAAACTGCCAACTAAAAAGCTGAAAAAGTATCTTCAGCTAGGTGCAATAATAAGCATGTATAATAAGCATTTTCAGTTAAAAATTTGAAAAAAACTCGTAACGTGTTTTTTCTAACAAAAATTCATCAAAAATAAATTTAAAACGGTAGGCGTATTATTAAGATAAACTTAAATAAAAAATTTGAATTTTCGTCTGGTTTTTGAAAAAAAATTTGTGGGTCTACCAAGATTCGAACTCACCAAAAAAATTCATTCTAGTTAACATCCGATGAACTGCATGTTAAATCCAATTAAACAAAATTTCCATTGAGATTTTTTAGTTGGCAATTGAAGTAGTGGCCCCAATCAGAAAACTACTCTTTAATTTTGTTCATAAATCACTAAAAATTTTTGAAAAACTTTTAAATTTGAGATGGCTTAGGCCAAATTAAACACAAAAAATCAAATTTCATCCTTTGAAATTTTATTTAGCTATGCTAACTATCACTGATGCTGAATTCTCTTGGATTTTTGGTAAAGTGGAGTGTTCCGAAGCATAAATAGTTACTGGTTATATATTATAAAAAAATCTGGCGGAACTTTTGATAAAATTTTTTTAATGATCGGTACACAATTTTTTGTTATTTTGATCAAAAATCGACGGTTTCAGGCTAGCGTATCTTATGAGTCAAACTGAAGAAATTTTATATTTCATCAAAAAATGATTCAACAATTATGCACTTGCAGAATAAAAATCCAGCATGGTGCAGCAACGGGTACGGTATAACTGATTCCCGGTTTTCAATTTGAAACAAAAAGTCCGAAGGCGATGAGTGAGGCGCTAGAGTGAGGCTAAGTGCNGTGAGCGGAAATGGTGAAATAAATAACATACGTAGTGATAATATAACTTTTTATTTTTTATAAAATATATAAGACAATTTATATAATATAACTTACATATATAGGATGAAATTTGTACGAGATGAAATTATTCTGCAATCAGGTCAATGCCAAGGAGTGAAATTTCATTTTCTTCGATTTCCTCTGTCCGTCTAATTTTTATTAAATATCAGTATCACTTAGTCATTTCAGTCCACTTATCAATTTATAAAAAGGTAAAATTAAAAAAACGAAATTGCTGTAGTTTTTGTTTTAAACCTTTTTGGGCAATGATTTTAATACCATTTTAAAGAGCTTGAAATTCTGCTTTCATTTTTTATATTTTTGTCCGTGAAAGCCCAAAAACGGCCTCAAGTGCACCGGCTAAATTTACATCTCCAGCCAAATTCCTATTTACATAACATTTGTCATCACGAGCATATTCTAGAACTGTTTCTTAAATTATATTATCTTGCTTAATTTTCAAGTTATTAGTTTTATAAATTTATAAAAAAAGTAAAATTAAAAAACGAAATTGCTGTAGTTTTCGGTTCAAACTATTTTCGGCAATTATTTTGTAACCATTTTAAAGAACTCGAAATTTTGCTTTCATTTTTTTATTTTTGTCCGTAAAGTCCAAAAATGGCCACAGGTGCACCGGCTGGATTGACATTTGTGTTCCTCTTTTTATTTTTTTATCCTTATATTCAAAAATTTGGGCTCTCAGGGCCATCATATTTTTTTTCGTAATTTTTTCTATGAAAATTTAGGTTAGCCATCTGACAATATTTTGGTCTGTTTAAACAATCATACCTCCATGCCAAACGGATACAACCCGCAAGCTTCCTCATTTCACCTGTTCAAAAATCACCTGTGATAAGTGAGCTTTTAAAGTGAGCGCCACCCTAACCAGCCGTCACTCAGCGCCTCGATACCATTTTTTTGTTTCAAATTGAAAACCGGGAATCAGTTAGCGGATCCAGCAGCAACATTGTATTTTTGAAGAAAACTCGAATATTTTTAACTTTTAGAGTACATTGGTTTCTTATACATAAATAAGGGTAAATAAGTGAAATTTTCACCCCTAGGAGAAATCTCAAAATAATTTCGACAATTTTTCGAGTGCCGGAATTTCCTTTTGGAAATTCCTTTCGGCCCGGAAGAGTTCAACAAAAATTTCATGTCTTAAAGACATTGTCTTTTCAAAATAATGATATTGCAAAAATTTCTAAGAGAACACGTGTTTGAAAAAAGTTCATGTTTTTACAAAATATATATATATTGAGTCAAAATGTCTAAGAAAACACGTTTATAACTATATTTGAAACGTTTTAAATCGCCCATTTTCAGCAAGAGTCGATTAATGTTGGCATATGACGAATTTGCAAGAATTAGTTGATTATTAGTCTATAGGAACTCGGTAGCTTCCTTTTTCACCAAGTTTCATATTAATGGTTTATAGCAGATTTTTTGTTTTGTAATAATACAGACTGTACATCACAGTGTTATTAACACTAAGTCACGCTATACTTGAAAAGAACGCTCAGCAGACACATTCGTCACGCTTCATTTTATGTGAAAAATATTCACAGTGGGAGGCCCCATATCGTCTACCCAATATCGCAGAAAAACCTACGCAATTTCACGAGTTTTAGCTTAAATACTTCCAGTCCTCATATCGCCAAATTTGCCAATATCGCCGAATTACCTGGACGTATGAGGTTTCTATTACAAATTTATTTCGCTGAGTCATGAATTATTATTATTCTGGTTTATTCGCATTCTCAGAGTACAGAATGGCTTTGCATACATTTCAGCAACAGTATAGTGAACAAGCTTCAAAGTATGTTTTTAAATAAATAAAAGTTTTTGATTAATACAAAATTTTACCTAACAGAGAGAAAGTAAAACTATACGCATTTTAAAAGATTGAACCATAATCCGTGCTATAATTCAATTTTTTAAAATATGTATCGCATCAGAATATGAAGATTAACATATCACAGTTAAAAAATCTAACAAGTTATAATATAAATTTGTATCAAAAGAATTTTCAAACAATTTTTGGATATCACTATCGCCCTATTATCAATAGAATGAAAAATGTTTAATAAGAACGGTTTGACTCAACTTAATGGGACACCTAGTCTCCATTTTCGAATATCTGATTGAGTTCAAATTTCAATTATTAAAATTTTACAATTTAATTGATAGGGAACTTAGGATGCTGTTTTGTGAAACATGCTTTAGTTCTTTAAGAATGGCATTTTATTCTTTAAGAAAGGTCATCTGGATGGCATTTTTGTTGAGTTACTAAGGTAAACGTCATTTCCGTATTTTAGCGTATAGCTGCGCATTTAGCGTTAATTTAGCAATAATTTTTGATGAATAAAGTCCTGAAAAATGAGCGCTCGTGGTAAACACAGATGATTTTTCTAACTTGCACATATTAAAAATTACAGATTGCAGTGATGTCATCATGATCATTACCTTTTCACACATTAAATGTGCCACTTTTCACAAAATTACACAAATTGTGCCCAGACGCAGTTTTCCCAAAATTTAAGTGATCAGTGCTACAATCCGTGCATCAACTCTGAAAAAATAATAATTTTAGTAGTGCCCCGCGGGGCCCGTAGGATATTTCGTACAAAAAGAGTCTACATTAATAAAATTATTAATTTTTCAAATTGAAGATGTTCATAATTTTATATTGGCTTCTGCAATTTAAAAAAATTGGTCTTTTTGAAAAATAATTTAATTGACTGTATAAAAATACGCATAAAATTGACTTGCCAAATCAAAATTACGAGAATAAAAAACTTAAGGAGTCAAATCTTGCATTAGCAAAGTTTATACAATCATAATTCATAATTTTTCGAAAAATAATGTTTCGAATAAATAAAATACATCAGTTAAATGTATTAAGCCCTTGGACCATCAAACTAATGATTGACTATCGTTGATAAATTGGCAATCGAAGGTTTTTGATTGCTACAATAAATTCTATTGTGGCAAACAACGATCGAAAATCATGAAAATAATGGTCAGTCTCTGATAAAGAAACCTTGCAGACAATGTGTCAATTACACGTTCCTATTTTAGTTTACCAATATCCAAAAAAATAGTGCCAAGTTTTCGCCTAGACGAAAACATATTTTACTTAACGCAGATTTAAAATTTTGAAAAATGTTTGAATAAGAACGGTTTGACTCAACTTAATGGTACACCTAATCTCCATTTTTCGAATTTTTATTTAGGATAGATTTTTGTAATATGTGGTAGTTAACCTCTGAATTTCACGGATCATTCCAGGTATCATGTCCTCGACTACGGAAAAAAATAGGCCCATATTTAAAAACATTATTACGTCGAAAAACTAAGTTTGAGTATAAACTTAAATTCCAGAGGGGTAAGGGCCTCCTTAAGGAGAAATTTAGATTTTAACAGTGAAGAAAATGTCACGACAAGAATTAACATAAAAAGGTGTTACAAATAGATCCATCGAAATAATTGGGTTTTTATCTTTCTTGGCTTGCCCGTACTCTGAGTACGTTAAAAACAACGATCTTCGTCTGTATTGAATAAGTGCAAACCACAATCTCCACCATCTTATATAAATGGAACGTATCAGAAAAGTCCAATGTTTGTCCAATATTTTTTGAATTTCAAATTTGTTCCAAACCAAATTGACTTTATTTGGATGACCACTTGCCCAAGCGAAAATAATCGGGAAATAATACTTCCAAAAACTCTTTTTTATTGAAAAAATATATGATTTATCGCTTATTACTCCGGTGTTTTCCATCGTAAAATTTTTTTATTTATATCTCTCTCATCAGCAGCATATTCTCATCTCCGTCAAAAAACGAAATTTTCTCGCTAAAATAACGTAAAGCGATTTTTAATAAAAATCGGCCTGCCTCGACGGAGACAAAACCGATATAATGACGTCATTTTTTAAGATTGAATTTCTCAAATCTCTTTTTTCAATTTGTGTTTATTTGCCTGTAGTGGAGTACTTAATTCTACGCATTTTGGCGATTTACTTCATTTGAAACAAAAGTTAAACTCCTTAGAAATTGAAAAAACCTTTCATATTATGATGTCATTCCGAACGGCTACTCAATATCAATTTTTGAACAAAAAATTAAAAAAAAATTTTGTCCCTATATCGCTGAAAGCGCCAATATTGCCCTCTCCTAGGGACTCTGTACAGACCTTGCTCAGCAAGGCTTGCTGCCTAATTGTTCTCACTCTGAAGATGCAATAAAGCGAAACATGTCAAAAAAACAATTTTTAAATTGAAAAACAATATCCCCAATTCACACTTTTGTGAATATCCCAGCCCTACTACTTAAAAACACACTACGTTTCCTAATCAGGGCCGGGATATTCACAAAAGTGTGAATAGGGGATATATCGAAGATTATGCCCATTCCTGGAATTTGGGCTAATTACTATATTTTTTGCCTATGTTTGCAAAAATTCCAGGCATTGGCATAATCTTAGATATCTTTAATCGAGGAAGAACGAGCATCCTGAGTCAAAGGCGGCAAATTAATCCGGCTTTTGAAAACTGATTAAGCTTTTAGGTAGCTCAAACTGAGCACAAATATTTAGAGAAAAATAAATAATCAAAAAAAATGGTTCGAATCAGACCATTGTTTCCAATTTTTCAACAAAAACTGAAAATCTCAGAAAAAAAACAAAAAATGGTTCGATTCAACCCAATTCTTTTTTATGTTATTATTCACTATTTGTGCTCAGTTTGAGCTATCTAAAAACTTAATGAGATAAGAAGTTTTCAAAAGCCGAATTAATTCGGATTAATTCGCCGCTTTTGACTCAGGATGCTTGTTCTTCCTCGATAAAAGATATATGTCTGGAGAGCGTTCGGAACGCTGCGTTCCTCATTCCAAATTTCATGTCTCTCACGCCGCGTGATTACATACATATATCTAAGATAGGGATCTCCTGTTCCTTCGATTCGCGTTCGTGGTTGAACTTCTTTTCGAAGCTCTCATTGTTCAAAAAACTGAAATCCGGTGCTCTCATTGGTCAAAAGCAGGTCAAATACGAACGCTAACCGAAGAAACAGGGGCTCCCTATCTGAGATATGTCTTCTGAGAGTTCTTTTTCAATATAAAAAAATTTGACGATTGACATACTTGAGAACCAAACTTTGTTTTGTGATTAAAAATTTGCAATTTGAAAATTTCCTCGAGGAACGTGAAATTTATTATATATTCCTATCAATTTTCAGCACCTTTGATAAAGAGTTAGAATAGTTTTTTGATTCGAAGCAAAGATTTTTGACATGGTCTCTTTGGTTAGCATAATTATGTTTAAAATCAACTTAAAATTCACTCAAAAATTTGCATACCTCCAGGTGCAAAGCCCCCTAAAAAAAGAGAAAAAAAATCGGCTGCTTTAATTTAGGAAAGGGATTTTGGTGATTTTACAATGATCGAATAATCAAGAACAAAGGTCAATATCATCTTGGCAACCTATTATATAGTAATAGTAGTAGTTATATAAAGGAGTTATATAAAGGAGTATTATAAAGGAGTAGTGGCTACGCATTCTAACCAAAAAGTGATAAAGAGATATACAACTGTGATGGTCTTTTGAGATATTTTATATACAGGGTGTAAGGTTTTTCCCTTCTTTTTTCCAAACTGGTTACACTTGATTTCCGCCGTTTTGAAACTCTTCTGACAACCAATCAAAACGGCGGAAATCAAGTGTAACCATTTGGAAAAAGAAGGTAAAAACCTTACACCCCGTATAATTTTTTTTGGGTTAGAAAACACTTATATTGTTTCAGCTTTAGATTTATTCAATCATTTTCGAAACATAGTAAAAGTTGAGAAAAAATTATAATATATATGGATTACCGACCCTCAGAGGACAGATCCTGAATATTTGAAAATGTGGAATCTGAGCATTTTATTGGGTGATCCCTTTCAAATCTGACCAATGAAATCGGCCTCTTCTGCAATCCAGGGTTTTGATTGGGTGCTAGTATCCCGCGTTGTTTTTATCATTCAAATATCCAGGATCTGTCCTATAAGGGTGTGTAATTCATATCCCCTTAGGAAGTAGATTGTTAAATTCTGGTTCAGTCTGGTACATTATGAATACTTATGTAATTAATACATAATGAATTTTAAAACTTTTTCAATATAGTGAAATTTATTCGCCCCCTCAGAGGGGGGGGCGAATAAATATCATTATATTGAAAAATTAAAAAAATCATTATGTATTAATTACATAAGTTCATTATATATTAACAGCCTTCCAGTGTACACAGTATCATACACACTTACTCTATAAAAGCGAATGAGCACA
>SCLH01001005.1:132791-155457 GCA_004367855.1 Oikopleura vanhoeffeni | reverse complement strand
TACGTGCTATAGCATATACCGCCGGTTTGCATCTCTTTTTAGAACCTAAAAAAATTTATTTGAAAAAAAAAAGCGTTATAATTTCGAATCTCTATAATACTAAAATGCTTAATTTAATTTTTGAAAAAAAAAAACACATAATGAAAATTATGATCATTTTTGATTCAAAATTAGCTAAATTTTAATTTTTGAAAAAAAAACACATAATTGAAAATTATTGATCATTTTGGATGAATAATTTCAGAGTATGCGGAATTGAAAGTTCGAAACATATGCCACAATTAATAATGTGACATTTATGTATTTATACATAAGCAAAATTAAGTTTTTAAACATTCCCCACATTATGTGTTAATATATAATGTACATTAAGTAGTACCAATGTACTAGACCAAACCATAATTTAACAATCTACTTCCTAAGGGGATATAACCTAAGCATTTATAATATTCAACTTTTTCCGGCGTGCAATGGTGAAATAAGCTGACTTTCAAATCGAAAAAGTCCATGATTTCCCTCAGTTTCAGGATACCACACCAGCTACCACACCAGTGACATGTCATGACAATTGACGGGTTGGGGACTACCTGTAAAATCTCGGAAAATTGACCAGAAAAAAATTCTCTACAAGATAGCTTAAAAACATCCGAACCCATTTTTGAGTTTTGAAATTTCTTATTTCAAATCGTCTCAGTGGCATGCTTTTCGTGTGTCACTCTTATGATGAAGAAAATTATATTTCATAATTAAAATCGACTAATTTTAACGGTTATTTACCTTGAACCTTTAATATTCCTCTCGGTCTGCAGAGGTTAATCACCAGTAGAGTTCCTCGAAAATTATGCTCAAACTCAAGGTTTCATTAATTAACTTATTTGGCCTCTAATCTGAGTGATCTAATGTGTCACAGATGAACATATTTAGAAAGGTACTCGGGGAGAACGTGATGATAATTACGAAACGGCATTGCATATAAAGGTGGCCTCTGGCAGCCAAGGGGTTAAAAAATTAAAAAGTTTTAATGCGGGAGAATATATCATAATTAAAATATGATCCCTACGCGAGTTAATTCAAGATTATTTTCTGAGAGATTTGTCTCTAAGAGATTTAACGGACACGTGGAAGCTTTAAAATGGCCTCAAAAGACTATAGGTCAAAATATAACATTTTTTTTGCTTTCGTGGAAAAGCAAATTGTTTTATACAAGCGCTCTAACTATTTTTTTTTGGAATTTTATTTGAATAATTTAGAAAATGTTTAAATATACGTTACAACTGACTCCGAAAATTTGTATTCTTTGGTTAGAACAACAAACGAGAAACAGAACTTCCTCGTTGCCGTTTTTGAATTTTACCTGTTTTTTCGTATACGAGTGAATTACCGATCATATATTGAATAAGACAATATACAATTACTGTATAGATATATCTTTGTATCATAAAAACTCACATTAAAGATTGTTTTTTGATTAAGGGGCTGGTTGTCGCCAAACAGAAATTTGTTTGAATTTTATTTTAATAATTTTTTCTGAAACTATGGAAAATAAGTCGATTAGAACTCTGTTTTTACCACTATTTCAAATAAGTCAGAATAATGTACTAGTATATTTATCAATATGAATTGAATACCCTGAATATTTGAATGCTGCGTAATGTAAGAATAAAATCGGGTGGCCGCCCCAATTTAAGCCGATTTAATTGGCTTATTTTCAAATTAAGTCTGCTGATTGGTTGCAAGTATCTCACGAGGTTTGTAATTTTCAAATATTCAGAAAGATAAACGCGTAACACTATGGCCAACTTTTTATTCTCTGCATATTTTTGTCTAAACGAAAAAAAATTATTATTTATATTCTGTGTAATGCATGAATACAACTAACGATTAGAAACCTATTTTTGCAGAAGTAAATCATAGTCTATGATTCATAGACAAAACAACTCACGTTTTAATGGGGTTCTGCATGTCAATTTGCATGCACAAATAAAGTTTCCTTTTTTGATAAATTTAATAAAAAATATCATGTATGGGTAAATCGGGTCTGACAAATCTATTATGACTTATAAAAAATCTTTATTCCGACGTTAAAGTCTATTTTTGGAGTTTCATCCAAAATTCGCGTATCAAAAAAATATTAATAAAAATATCATAAAATGACAAAAATGAATTCTCTGTGAAAAACTGTATAGAAAAAGTATTGTTAACTTCTAGGTCGTCACGTGACCTAGTGTTTTCGAAGCGCCCATTACAACGTAAATGGCAGACGAGAAAACAGATTTCTCGTCATTCCTATTTTCAATGTTTAGAGAAATAAACCCTAAAATAAAAAACCTAACTGTATTTCTACGCAGGATTGACTCAGGGTTGCCTTGCAGGCAACAGTTGGTACCAGAAGTGGCTCCAGTCTCGCCCTTTAACTGCTTAAAAACTTACTGTGCCCACATTTGCGTTATATTTGCCGCTGGAGGGCTGTTAACTTCTAGGTCGTCACGTAACCTAGTGTTTTCGAAGCGCCAACTACAACGTAAATGGCAGACGAGAAAACAGATTTCTCGTCATTGCTATTTTTAATGTTTAGAGAAATAAACCCTAAAATAAAACCTAACTGTATTTCTACGCAGGATTGACTCAAGGTTGCTTTGCAGGTAACAGTATATTTAAAAGCGTGCATCCCATTTATTGAAGGAAATTAGGCTTTTGATTATTTGTTATGTGATTAACACAAATTCCATACCAACATTTGTAAGCATTTTATTCGCTCAATATTTTCGCTTTAATAAAAATTATTTTTCATGATGTATAAGAGAGATTAAAAATTTTTTACAAATTCAGTTTTTTCATTTTTACGAACCACCTAAACGTAAACTCATTATCTCTTGCCCAACATTTGGTCGGCTGTTATGTTTCCGTGTGTTATTTTGAAAGTTTCAACTGATTTGTATAATACCTGCTCGAGTTTTTTGTGCTGGGGAAAAAAATGTGGACTTTCAAACTCGTTTTCGTAATACGCTTTACAAATTGTTTACTAATTTGAAAATAATTTTCGAATTATAAAAATTATTAAAAAGTGTTTACAGAACAATATTTTTGTTTCATTTTTACGTTGTATCATTTGAATCACAAGTTACGACTGTTTAAAAGTGGTTAAAAAATCCCAGCAATTACAACAATTTACATTCAGAACCCCCTTAATGCTGGACTTAATTTGTAACAAATTTGATTTAAAGTTGTATGCGCCAACTTATTTTTTTCTCCATGGTTTGTTGATTTATTTCGAAGTTTTTTTCAAACAATCATTTCTTTGAATGCAATTATTTTAAATTTATTCTGAGGAAGCCAGTTGTTACTTAAAATATCAAATTAAAGGTCTAAATCAACAAAACTTCGGTCTGTTAAACTTCTACATAGAAGCCTCTATTAACTTAATTATATCTCAAGAAATCAAATTTTAGCATTTCTGGCCTACGAGTCGACCAAAAATGCAAAAATGATAAAAAAAAAATATCCGCCGTTCTGGCCCCTATTCCAAGTGGTGTATCTGTCCCAACTCCCTAATCGACATGAATTAATGGCTCGGACAACTCCGTTAATAGCTGTTAGTTCTCCATTAGGGGTTCTCAAATGATCTGAGAAGATAATGTTTTAAATTGGTAATTTAGAAGAAAAGTGAACCTTATTCTTGCTACCGATTTGACACCTGTAAAAAACACCTCGTAGATGTAAAGGTCAATTTGAGGTCATCAGAGTGTTCTTAATGGTCAATGAAACACGTTGAAAAAAATTATGGGTGTAAACTTGATAATTCTTATTATTTATCTCCGAAATTTTTTAAGACAAAACTTCAATGTTCAGAAGTTTTTACAACCTTGGGAAAAGCGAAATTAAAATTTCGAAATTTTGTAAAATCGAACTCAGGAGCGCCCCCATTTAAAATTTGAAAACGTCCATAGCGATCTAGCCAAGCTTTTCAATATTTATTATTTCTAATTCGTAATATTTAAAATATTATATTTTCCAAATATTCCAAGACCGCGATTGATTATCCCGGAAAAAAGCATGCACTTATTTTAGCAGTAGATTTTTTAACGTGGTTTTATAGCGACTAAGCTAAGATTATTTAATAGTACTTCGGGTATCTATCCCAATTCCCTGATTGACATGAATTAATGGTTCTAACACCTTTGTTAAAAGCTGTTAGTTCTCCATTGGGGGTTCTTAAATGATCTTAGAAGAAATTTTATTAATTGGTAAATTAGAAGAAACCTGAACCCTATTCTTACTACCGATTAGACACCTGTAAAAAAGACCAAGTTTGGGCCCATCTATACGGTTAATGAAACACGTTGAACAAAAAATTTTGTAATTTATTCTAGAAAATTGAAATAAATAACTTTGGAAATAAAATATTTTCTTAAAATCACTTGCAACCAGGATTGTAAAAGGGATGATCCCCGACCGGATTTCCTATCCCCATCCCCATTTTTCCCCTATCTTTTGCTTAAACCTACGCAAAAAGGGGATGGAAAACTCACGCAAAAGCCATCCCTTTTACAAGCCTGCTTGTAACCCTGTCTAAAATTGAAAATAGTTTTTGAAATTGCCTAATATTTCAAAAATTTCGAGATTAATTTCAAAATTTTCGAAAAAAGCTGATTTTTTGGAAAACGGGACATAATTTGTGTTCCAAATTTTTTTCTGGATCAATTTTAGAATCCAAAAGTGTTTCGAAGATAAATAAAATCTTTGGTCAATTTTTGCCGTTCCTACGCTAGTATATTGACAATATAATATTGTGACTAAGCTAAAATTATTTTATGGTACCTCGTGTATTTGTCCCAATTCCCTAATCGACATGAATTAATGGCTCGGAAAACTTCGTTAATAGCTGTTAGTTCTCCATTAGGGGTTCTCAAATGATCTGAGAAAATAATTTTTAAATTGGTCATTTAGAAGAAAAGTGAACCTTATTCTTACTACCGATTTGTCGCCTGTGAAAAAAGACCTGATAGGTGGGAAGCTCAGTTTGGGGCCATCAAAGTGTTCTAAACGGTCAACGTAACACGTTGAGCAAAATTATGGGTATGAAATAAATAATTTCTATAAATAATCTTTGAAAATTTTTGTGACAAAAAAACTTTGAAATGCAAACATTTCCAGAGTTTTTAAAGATTTCAAATGTAATTGAGCTTCTCGTAATGATTTTTCTTAAATCGAGTGCAACTGATTATCAGTTACTGATATCAAATTTTCAAAATATTCTGAAAGTTATACAGTATGCCAAATGTTAGCTAGGAATGTCAGCTTTAGCTAGCACTTGATCATACGCACGATGATCGGCTCGCGTTCAATAATCTTGCGATGAGTTTATAATCTTTAAGTCTGTTTGGTTATCTTTGCGTTAACTTAAAAAATGTGACCCATGCTGGGTACATTTTTGCCCGATACAGTATCAGCGATACTGTATTCACAGCTGTATACTACAGGGGGAGACCAAATATCACCGAAATAAAATTTCAAAAAAATTGGGGAATATGAGGACAGAAATAATTCTTGACGTCATAATTTTTAAATTTTTTCAATTTAAGGAGTTTTACAATAGGTTCAAATGAAATAAAATATCAAAATTTGTAGAATTACGTACTGCACCAAACGCAATCAAATGAGAATTCAAAAATAGTAGATTTGAGAAATTTAATCTTAAAATATGACGTCATTCATGAGTCATGAATCATGACGTCCTCAAAGTAATTTGGCTATAAAAACTTCAAGCCCCCACACAATTTTGGCGATATTGGTTCTTTCGGCGATATGGGCACTGGCAGGAATTTAGTTAAAAAATTGAGAAATTGTGTAGGTTTTTTCGGCGATGTGGGGCCTCCACCTGTATCTTATGAATGATGCTAATTTTACATCGCTAAAAAAGGCTTTTACCGTTTCAATTGGCTCTGATTTTGATATTTTTACTTCTAATAGGCCACTCTCTTGACGTAAACCCATTTTATGACTTAAATAAAGAGCCCTTCAGCTTCCTGACATATCTTCCGTTAAAAATAAGTGTTCACCTGACGCAATATGAAATTTCTATTTTGAGTTTTCAAGATGTCTTTAAAAAATTTATCATGGTTTAAGATTTTTAATAATTTTTTTCAATAAAAAGTGACAACAGTTAATACAATATTCAGAAAGTGTTACACAAATATCAGGCTGTCCTCAGGAAACCAAAAGAATATGAGAAATGACAAAAAAAAATTGTAACTGTAAACCTAGGGTCTCAATCGATTCAGAATTCTTTGACAGTTAGCATTTTTTTATTTGGACCGTCTATTTCAAACTGGCACTTAGGCCAAAAAGTTCATCATCAACTTTCGGTTCTGAAAATCTTGGACTAATTATGAAAACAAATTTATTTTATAGACTTTTTCGGCTATCGCAAAATAAACGATGCGAATAATCACTTTTGTCAGAATTTTCGATAAATTGAATTGAAAATTTTTGGGCGGTTATAAAAAGGTGGTCATTTTTTGGCCGTGCAGCGGGGTCCGTGGATTCTGAGAAAGACTATTTTTTTTCGATAATTTAATGCTTTATTTTCAAAAGACTTGTGCGGACAATTAAATGGAAAATAAATTGTCTGAGTGTAGACTAAAAAATAATGATAATCTGGTGATAAAGAAGAAAATTTATCGTACATCATTAAGTATGTCAAATGTTCTGATTTATAGTTATTATAAAAACTTCTTAGCACCGGCTGCACCGCCTAATATCTCCTTAGTCACAAAAATTGACCCTTATGGTATATTGACTGAAAGTTAACTTTACCCTTATCGAAAAAGGGCGTCATTTGGCACAAGGGTCAAGGAGATATGTAGGACACTCACAGGTTAACACAGTGGCAGTACAGAAAACCGAATATCATGGTTTCTATGTTAGTATTTGCATTAATTAACGACCAAAAACATTGATTCTAAATAAACATTGTTTAATTTTTGTCACGTGCTACCACACTTTCTTTTCACCTTTTTCGCCAGGGAACAAACTTAATTTTCAGATCGCTGCTATTACGCCGATCAGCGAAGAATGACCATTTTTGTGAAATAAATTCATTTTTCGATTTTTGAAAAATCAAAACACGATTTCTGGACAAACAAGAAAATAATACATGTGTTTTGAAAACTCAAGGTGATCTTCACAAACCTTTTAGCAGCAAATTTATGTTTGTTTTTTATGTGAAATTTTAAAATTCAGGAAGGAGATACATTTAAAATGTAACATTTTGATTGAGATGGTTTCAAAAGACCCCTAAAATAAGCTCAATATTGTGTTTTCATGATGCTGGGCCAAATTGAAAAAATTTAACAAAAACTCACCTATAGTGCCCGATTCGTAAAATCAGAAAAATCATCGCGTCAAACAAGTTTGGTCTGACCAATCGGATTCTCACTTCCTTTTCAAAAAGCCCTCTTGCGTTATATTTTTTTATTTTAAACCGCGGCAAGCCGTTCAAGCTTAGCCGCTTTTGGTCAAATTTAATAATTTTAACATTGTTTATTTTGGAGGCAAATGAAATTTGTTCCTCTCGCGAGCATTTTACATATATCGGGCTGCCCGATTCGGGCACTGTATGTAATATGCTCACGTTGTGCCCAGTTGATTGAAGCCAAAAATCATAATTATACCTTGAAAACTCACGGACGAGGTACATTTACTATAAATAATTACATCATTTTAAAAGGCTTGTTTCTGATATGATGAGCCATCCATGACCTTTGAATTTTTTAACGATGCAAGTTTTTAATTCAAAGATATCAAAGGTAATATTTGGTCGAACGATTTGACAACACGATTTATTCAAATCACATTTCTGATTTTCGTTTTCCGAATAAACTTTGCCTTTTAATAGCTTGTTACAAAACAGACAAAAAATATTGTAAACATAAAATGCGTCGGAAAAATATATTTAAAATTTCGTCTCAAATTTTCTAGAATACCTGAAAACAGCCGATTTTAACAATTATTTGAAATCCTATCTACTACATAATTTATCGAAGGTTCGAGGTCACTTGGTGTAAAATAATAATTCAAATTTATTTTTCTTATTCGAATTTCAAATTGTTTTTATGTTTGTTCGGATTTCCAGCAACAAACTTCTTTAATTAAAAAAATATTATCGAGTTCCAAACCTATCATCATGCATTTTTTTTCCTAGATTTATTCGGCCTAAAAATTGTTTTTGTCTCACGGCGATCTCATGCCTGGTTTTAGCGCTAGCGAGCCGTGAATAAGGAATTTTTCTGTATCATTTCCGGCTTATTTAGACATGTGATTTATTTGATTTTTTCAGAATAACACAGGCTGTGTTACACAGCATAACAAATCTTGAAAATGTTCGTTTCACTTTCTGAGATTATATTTTCATTCCACTTGGAAAAATTGAAATAGTTTTGAAGCTTTAATCCGAATATGATAAAAAGTGAAGATACAATGTAAAATTTTTTAAATTCTAACTTCAATTCGGTGGGAGGTCTTTCTTCCTGCATCGATCTGAGAGCGTTTTTTTCCGTATTTGAATATTACAATTTATGACATTTGAAAGAAATTTCCGTCTGTATATTGAAAAGTTAACAACAATAAAATTTCAAGTTTATCGATTGAGGTGTAAATAAAAGTGTAAATATTCCTTCAACTATATCTATAATTTATCTTATACATTTGTTCAACTAATAAATCAATAATTTTATAATTTCAAATATTATTTTGCTCAAATGCCGGAAAAAATTTCAAATGCGGGAAAAAAAGACCCGAGACAATTCGAGGAAAATCAACTACAAATAATCTTGGTATAACTGATTATAAGTTACTTATACCGTATAAGGCAAAGTCAGGAACGGAAATCCTTGAAAAAACGTGCTCGGTTTCAGTATTAAAATCAAATTATGGTTCACGATAATTAAGGTAGTTTCGTTCAACCCTGGAAATTTTAGCCGAATTTTTCACTTCTCAAACGATGATTGAATTATTTTTCCGGAATGGTTGTAAATTCGAAAGATTTGGTATCAACTTAATTTGCTCACAGTCACTTGTGATTGAAAGAAAACGCTGAGAGCTATATCAAAAATCTATATCAAAAAGCTATATCAAAAATCGATGAAAATATTTGATGGTCCGATCAAAAATTATGTTAAAAAACAGGTTTTTCACATGTCAAATTTTTCTAGAAAACTAAATAGTTAAAATAGTGTGCCGGATTTTGCTGTGCCCCATACTTATCAAACACTTGTAAAATATTTATCAATAGATGACATCTTCCTTATGTTGATATTTTGAGGATAAAAAAGTATGGTTTGGCTTAAAATCAATGTCTTACAGTCATTTATTTTCACCTATGTGACATCAGGCTATGTCAGAGAACAAATATGAATTTGTAAATTAAATGCAGCTCCAGTATGAATATAATATCACGCAAAATTGTTTGAACTTTGAAATAAGTGTAATCATAAGTTCGTAGCATGTAGAGAAAATAAATATGATTTTTCAAAGTCAGTCAGTGCCGATTGACACACATATACATCTCACAAAGTGAGGGATGTCACTAAACCGTGAATGAGCGATTATGGGTATAATAAATAATTAACTGCAACAAAGCTTATAGACTATAACTTATAGTCTATAAGTTATAGATAAGCTCTTCTATCAAATGAGTGGTGAATATAGCCCAATACATTTGTATTACCTACTCTGATAGTACATGAACTCTGACAAGTCTAGGGCTGGCATGGTTAAAACCATTAAACTAGAAACTAAATTCTAAGATGGGTAATTACTTATATGTTTAAGTAAAATCACTGTGTTGGCCCGTTTCTTAATGTTACAACAGTCATAAAATAAATGCAAATGAATCTAAAAAAAAAGATGTGAAAAGTTACAAAAAACTTCAAGAGATTTTTATTTTAAGCAATTAAACAATTGCTAACGGTTTTTCAAAAAAAAATTCTTCTGAAAATAATACTCTTTTAACAGCAAGATTTTAAATCTACATGTTTCGCCGATTGTCTGCTAATTTGCGAAAAAGTACATAAATGGTCTGATCAGTAACTCAGTGAGGTGGGCTGAGAACATTTTTTTTAATGCTCAAATTAAAACAGTCAAAGAAGTTATGTTTCTTTTGGTCGTTTGAGTCCGGTCTAAGTATAAGTATGAGAAACGCTTCGGTGTTTCGGCTTTCAAAATACGAGCCAAATCTCCTTTGCAGTATTTTGAAGTGAAACATAAAAAATACCTTTTTACTGACTAAAATTAAGAAATAATTCCAGGAAGTATCAAAAAAAACAAGCTATAGCAAAAAAAATTGAGATGTTAGCCTCAATGACCTTGTATGAAAAAGACGTCTAGGAAAAGTTAAAACTGTTTATTGCTTTAACGATTATCGTGATTTTCTGTGGAGAACGTGAGAGTTCCACAATCACGGTTATTATGCAATCTCAATAATGCAAAATAATCAATTTTCAAAAAATCGGAAGAGAATGACATTAAGTTAGGGAGGGTAAAGTAAAGCTCCGGTTCCGATGAGAACTTTGTTGTGATGAACCAGATTACATTATATCGCCAGATTATTGTCAAATTTATTTTGACTCTACGTTTTTACGGAGAATTTTTTCACAAAATGTAATTTAAAAACATTTTAGGGGGTAACTGACGGAGGCCTTTACCGCGAGATCTACACATGATAGAAACTTAATTTATGCGGCATTCGTAATTTTGTTATCAGTTTCATTCCACAAAAATAAAAATTTTTCCCAAAATTCGAATTCTCTCTTTGTATTTTATGCTGTACTTTTTAAATTACTTCATGAGGAACTGAAAATTTCAAATTGTAAAAAAAAATCGAAAAAAAAATAAAAATTGAGAAATTTAGGGTAACCGACGGATGCCAATATATATATATATTGATCTGTTAAAATATTAATCTGTACGGTATTCAAAATTATTTAATCGGTTTGCTTACAACAAAATTAAAAAATTAAAATTTTCGACAAAAAAATTATTTAAAAATTAGGTTTTTTTTTTGAAATTATGATGTATGTTTCGAAAGCCATATCATAATTATTTAATTTTAGTTGCAAAAGTTCACAGGTTATGTAAGATATTAACGAATAAAAAGATATAAAATTTTCGAAAAATAAATAAAAAGTGTATTGAAAATGGGGAAATCTGGGGTATCAGACGAAAATGAAACTTTGACCGTCTCGCATAAAAAACCAAAATAGGATATTTACAAACAGTTCCATAACTTTTTTGGTCACATAATTTCTCAAAATTGATTTTTAAATAAAAAAATCTGATATCAGTGCTCCAGTCTATTAAACGTGTATTTTTTTCGATTTTGAACAAATAGACCGAAAAATAAAATTGCCTTCCATAAATTTTCTTGAATAACCATCATTAGTGGGCGTGAAAAAAATCTGAAAAATTTTGTCATCTCATCGCTAAATAAGATGACACGAATATGGGCAAAAACAAGTTTTCCAACAAGTATCACGACTGGTACGATCATACAAAAAACTTTAAAGTACATTTTTCGAAAATTTCAGACAAATATTACACAGTTTTAACTGCGTCACTACCGTCAGGCTTTCTATTTTTGCATAAACTAGCAGAGCTGATATACCAAAAACTTTTGCATCTTGAAGAACAACTCTTCACGGTGATTTGTTATTTAACAGTAATCTGATACAATCTCACCTACGCCTACACCTACGCTTTTATAAAGCCTCCTAAAAAAACACTCAATACGCATTTCCTCCTTCAATTTTCAACATTTTTTATTATTTTTTTGTGTCAGGCTCCAGAGAAGCCTAACACATAATGCAAAAGCGCCCTTACCTCGAAATTTTGCTTTTGACGGCCGAAAAATGATAACAACAATTATTGATTAATTTATGATGTAAATTGAAACTGCGCTAATTTGTTTTCTTTTGACGCTACCAATTTAAAAATTGCACCAAAATCCTTAAAGGTGGTTGAAATTACGAAAAATTTTTTTAAAGCGTAGCTGTAGGCGTAGGTGAGATTGTATCAGATTACTGTTAAATCACAATTCACCGCGAAGAGTTGTTCTTCAAGATGCAAAACTTTTTGGGATATCAGCTCTGCCAGTTTATCCAAAAATAGCTTCGTAAAGTGTCAAAATCAGCGACACCCACCCCCTTAATGATGAAAATACTCGATAATAGATTCTTCGATGGCAAATTCAAAGGGGTCGCTAGTAAAATGCATAAAACGTAAAATGAATAAATTATTCATTTTAAATTTCTAATTTTATTCATTTTACATTTTTTCAACAGGGTGTGAAATGAATAAAATTGTAAAATGAATAAAAATAGAAATGTAAAATGAATGAAAATAGAAATGTAAAATGAATAAAACTTAAAATGAATAAAACGTGAAATGTATAAAAACTCTAGTTTAGATTAAATACGTAAGGGTATGGTGGTTCCTACATTTTCTGCAGTTGTTTCTTTCGTCATAAAAATGCCACCAAACTCAATTGTTTATGTTTTGACACGCGTATAAAACAACTCAAATGAAAACAAAAAATTTTCGAAATTTTGCGTTTTCTGGATTTTTTTCTAAGTATTTTCTCATTAGTTCAAAATACACGTTTTGTGTCATGTGAACAACTTCAGTAGGTTGACGGTAAAGCAACTTCTTTCAGTCTGTTTCCGCCTTTTTCAGCCTCTTCGAAAAATCGAAGCAGCATTTTTTCGTAAATTTTTCACGTGACCTTGAAAATTCTATTTTCGGTTTGGGGTCGAATTGCAAAACAGCGCCTCGAATTTTTTATTTGTTTGAACTAGGTTTGCAAATTTTGAGCTAATTTGAATTTAACCTGGGAGAAAATGTTTTTCGAGCGTAATGTCCAAAAACAGTGGTTTTTTGCGTGTTCAAAGCAAAATATAGCTGACTACAAAAACGCACTGTAAGTCTGACCATAGTAATATATACAGGTTGTATTAAAATTTAGGTTTTTTTCTAATAAATACCTGGAGGAGATAGATTTTCCGTTTTTGCTTATTCTCTTCTTTTTCGCTTATGTGTCCGCGAGTCCTAGCATACAAAAATTTTGCACATTTTTGACGCAAGCTGAAGGCTGGCTTCTACAAACTGGGCTATCTGAATTATTCCTCGAGGCCTTTTGTTTGGCTAATATTTCATAAATGTCAACTTAGGAACACCATAGCCCTTAAATGTATTATTTATTGATAATTTACTTATTATAAAAAATGACCAAGATGATCTTTTTTAGTCGAGATTTCATAATCAGCACCGCCATATCTACGTTTGAATATTAATAATTAAATAGAAAATTTGTTGCTTTTTTTGATGATAGTAACCGTTTTTCAGACATTTTATTCTAGATAAATAATAGTTTTTGAANATGGTGGTTCCTACATTTTCTGCAGTTGTTTCGTCATAAAAATGCACCAAATCAATTGTTTATGTTTTGCACGCATAAAACAACTCAAATGACAACAAAAAATTTTTCGAAAATTTTGCGTTTTCTGGATTTTTTTCTAAGTATTTTTCTCAAAATTATGTTCAAAAATAACGTTTGTGTCAATTTGACCACTAAAACTTCATAATATCGGGTTGACGTAAGCCAACTTTCTCTTCAGTGTTTTCCCAGCCTTTTTTCGAGCCTACTTTCGAAAAATCGAAGCACATTTTTTTTCGTAAATTTTTTCACGTGACCTTGAAAAATTCATATTTTGAGTTTGGGGTCGAAATTGCAAAAAAACGCCGCTGTAAAGTTTTTATTTGTTTTGAACTAGGTTTTGCAAAATTTTGAGCTAATTTGCAAATTTAACCTGGGAGGAAATAGATTTTTCGAAGCGTAATGTCCAAAAAACAGTGGTTTTTTGCGTGTTCTAGAAAAAATATAGCACTTATCAACAAAAACGCCACTGTAAAGTTCTGAATAGTAATTATACAGGTTGTATTAAAATTTAGGTTTTTTTCATAATAAAACCTGGGAGGAGATAGATTTTCCGTTTTGCGTTATGTCTTCTTGTTTCGCTTATGTGTCACGGAGTCTAAGCATACAAAAAAGTTTTGGCACATTTTTGACGCAAGCTGAAGGCTGGTTCTACAAACTGGCTAATCTGAATTATATCCTCGAGGCCTTGTTTGGCTAATATTTCATAAAATGTCAAATTAGGAACCACCATACCCTTAAATTGTATTTATTTATTGATAATTTATTATTATAAAAAAATGGACCAAGATGATTTTTTTAGTCAAGATTTTCATAATACCAGCACCGCCATATCTACGTTTGAATTATTAATAATTAAATAGCATGTCTCAAAATGATTTCATTCATGAGACCCCAGGTAAATTTTTCAATTTCCACTTCAAAAATTAATTTTTTCCGAAGAATTTGCTGAATTGAGAGGGGTAAAATCCCTCCCTACAGAAAGTATGGAAATCACACCGGCTATTTTCCGACCGCCTTCGCCCACAATGTACATTAATCACTCACCTCTTGCGTCAAGCTCAATGATAAACTTTTCTGCTGAAGATTTTTATCGAAGCTCTGTTCCTATAGAAAGTCATATGGAGGTCAGTTCGGAATCTCCAAATCAGATTATAAAAATCATCAAATCAGCAAAGGTAATAAAATTTCAATCTTTTTTGAGATAGAAATTTTCTGGAATTGAACAATTATAAAATAGTAAACATTTTGCGGGAGAACTCGATTGTGTTGAGTTGTAATCGGGTAACCGACTTTATGATCTGAAGGCCAAAAGTGAATATTTTTATTCCAAAATTTATAAAATACCGAAGCACTTCAATTTTCGATATTTGCTAAAATTTCAAGAAAAGGAAAATTGTGACCTATAAGTTAAAGCCTATAACTCAAACATTTTCAAAAAACCCTAATTTGACTAATCATATTAATTTTAAGCTGCAACCTATTTGTGTCCTAACAATCGCCGGAGAAGAATATGGTTATTCAAAATGCATTCCGATCAGAAAAAATCGGAAAAACTCAGATTATTTAATAAGCGTTTAATAATGCTCACCTCGAGAAAGTAAAGATAAAATTGCCTGCCAAGCAAGTGGTGTTGTTACAACCAAAAATAAAGAAACGGATCAAAATAAATTATACAATGTCCGGAAAAACTTTCGTGAATGAGATTTTTTTCAAAATTAACGTTTTTCGTATTTTTTTACGGTTTTGAAAGCCCCAAAAACATGTTTCCGCGCATAATTTCGAAGTTCAATATTATAAACCTTAATCGCGAATTTCTTAAACTTAGCGATTCCATTGTCTTACCAGCATAAATCACAATTTTACATGTAGAAGGCGATACCTAGACAGCGGTCCAACTTTTTTTTCGAAATTATGTCACTAAACCTTAATATTATAAAATGTCAGACAAATCCTTTTATTATAAAATTTCAGAAAAATTTGTGATGAACACCCGACTTGATACACGTTTATACCGCTGACGAAAATCAGCGTCAAAACATACACAACTTCGATATATCAATTACCGAGTCCTCTGATCATTTTTGCCATTTTTAGCCAAAATTTTATATAATTCGGCTTTTGAAAACTACTGATCTGATTTAGTTCTTAGATAGCTCAAACTGAGCAGATATATTTTTTTTTCGATAATTATTAAGAGAACTACAGGATTTTTTAAAACAGGATTTTAACTACAGGATTTTAACTACAGGATTTTTGAATTATTGTTTTTTTAGAAAATTTTGAGTTAGAGCAGGTTCGATTTTTTAACTTTTCGAATTCGACACAAAATTTTTGAAAAAGTTCCGAACATTATGAAAAAATGCCTTATTTTTTGTTCAATTTTTTATTTTCATTATTTGTTTTCAAAATCAACGGGAAAAAAACTCTTCAAAATGGCCACTTTTAACTTTTCGCTTAAATGACCACATATTTTTATATTGCTAATTTGAAAAATCATCTGACATTTTTTTGGGATTTTGTTTCAAAACTATTTGGAAATACTCGAAAAATTTTCCCTTCATTTCTTGGTTTAAAAATTTTCAAAAACTGAATTTTTCTGGAATCCTAAGCTGAAAATATTTGGAATGGCTCACCTTTCACTATATGCAATATGTCTTCTTTTGTGTCTTGCCTTTTGTTAAGACTCTGAACCATATTTTTAACGCAAACTACCGGATCGGCAGAAATACTCCAAAGCCCTCATATATCGGCAATTAAAAAAATTTATCACACCCCAAACTGCGAATGATAAGCCAACCCATCCACCGCGTCAAATCTGATTTAATTTAAATCCTAAAGAAAAATATTTTTCGATGTGGTAACATTTTGGTTTTTCCGTCTTTTTTCAACAAATTTAAATTTTCGATTTTAACGGTGAAAATCGTTATAAAAATAAATTTAAATAAATCCGAGACGGTGGCGTCGAAAGCGTTTTTAGGCTTCTAAGTAACAAATAATAAATTTTCTGTTATTTGACACCAAATGGAACCGCAAAACGCGCCGTTGTTGAGTGTTTTTTTTTGAGTGATTTATAAGTAAAACGAATTCATCTGAAGAAATTCAGATATACAAAAGTAAGCTTGAAAAGTGAAAACTTTGTGTTCGGAAAATTTTTTATTCGAAATTTTGAATGGCAAAAGTTATCCACAAGACAAAAAAATTTAAAAAAGTGCAAAATCTGTCAAAATGCACCCGACCCCTTAAATAAAAAACAGAGAATTTAAAAATTGATTAAAAATTCATTGGAGAAAAAATATTTTATTTATTGTTTTCAAAATTCAATCTTAGCCAACTAATGTATAAAATTGGAAAAATCTGTTTTAATTTTAATTTTATTTTTGAAATTGACGGAAAATGTAATGTGAAGAATGCAGAACTTTAAATAATTACATAGTACACGAAGTAGCCTGTTTAATGTGAAAGCTAATAAAAATAGTAACAGAGTGTGATTTTAGCGATCAGAAATGTTTTTTTCTTCAAAAGCGTTCTAAAACAAATGAAAATTACACAGACTGTATGTTTATTTCAAAGATGCCGAAAAAATTCTGCATTTTTTTCTACAAAAACTTTTGAGATTATAAAAATTATAACGAAGTTTACTATAAAAAAACTTAAGTACTTAGTACATTTGTGTTCAATTGAACACGGGGATATATCTTTACCGCAAAAATTATCATTTTATTGTCAATAATTGTTTAATTACGTACTACTTCTGCGTTTTTTTTTGGCGATTTCAGTCGAATCGTTTGATGCATAGCAGGAAATCATTTTTATACAAGCGGCTTTGTTTCGAGCCCAGAAATCGATGCAAATGTATAAGTAGCGCAATATTGTTATAACATGGTTACATCGGACAGCGAATTTATTTATATTAAATTATGTTATGTAAAAATTGATGAAAGGTTCTTTTCTTTGACGACAACCTCCTAATGGCGAAAGTCAGCATGAGATTCAAAGAAAATTAAGATTCATGATGTCCTTGTTAAATTAAACGTCAATCTACGGATATATGAACATATTTATGTTTAATTATAATTTAGGAACTCTAATCATACATTTTTATTTAACCCCCACTCGCGAAGCAAAATAATTCTACCAGGCGAATCGATGCCAGCCCCCTTAAAAAAGATCAGGATATCCTTATAAGCGTTAACTTTCCGCTTGCGTAAAATTAATGCCTAATGCATGAACCAATATTTCACTTTGAATTTTCGAAATTTAGTTTTTTCTTAGAATTTTGACTTCGAATCCATTAATACATATTCATAAAATTTGTAGAAAATGGTAGATTTTTTTGAAACTTTTCCATTTTTAATTCATGTTTTTTTATTATTCTTCGGCCCGGCCAATATCGCCGAATTTGCCGAAAAAAACCTACGCAATTTCACGATGTTTTAAGCTAAAATACTTTCAGTGCCAATCTCGCCGAGTGTGCCAATCACGCCGAATTTGTGCCAATATCGACGAATTTTTTTTGAGATTTATATCTCAAATTACTTTTTATCGTCATTTTTAGGACTTGACTTCCCAATCTTAGTCTTTTCAACTTTTATTTGATGGCCTTTGGTAATGCTTAATTCTACGCATTTTAGTGATTACTTGATACGAATCTATTGTGATGAAACCCTTATAAAAATTCAAAAATGTTCGACATCATGACGTCATTCCGAAGCCAACGCGTTTTTTAATTTTTGAAATTTTTTTTGATAATTTATGTTCACCAATTGTGACAATATCGCCGAATTGCATATCGCCGAAATTTTTTGGCCAAAAAACTTTCGGCGCATATTGGGGCCTCTCACTGTATTATTTTCAAAAAATTTTTGGTGCTTGAAAGTAATATTTTTTTATAGGGCTACAAATTAAAAAAAAATCGAGGAATTGGTCAGCCAAACAAAGTTTTCGGTTCTGACAAGACTAATCGAGGAAACCTTTTAAGCGGTGAAGAAAAGCGGCGTTTTATTATTAAATAACTTAAAACCTACGCAATGACTCAAAACAGCCTTCACGGTAGTATAGTAGTGAACCTTAATATCCTACCTTATTATAATACTAAATTAAAACATCAAAAATTCGGACTTTTTACTTTCAAAATTATTTACAAAGTAACAGCGTTTAGTACTAACACACGTAAATAAACGTCAGACTGAGGCCCTCAGTACCCGACCACTGTCTTTCTAGAGCATTTTCGGAAATCCACAAAAACCTGGATGCGTTGACGACGAAAAACCAGGATTTTCGATTAAATAATTGCATATGTTTTGTGATTTTTGTTTAATTCTTTACTTTAATTATTTATTAATTATTAATTAATTCGGTTTTAAAATTATCGATTTTTTTTTCGCTGAGCGCTGTGTTTGACCACAAAAATACAATAGGAATGCTTACAATCGAGGAAATTAAAAAACTCCAGCAGTAAACTTCATCATTTTTATGACAAAATCTCAAAATATTTTGTAAAAGCGTTGACGACGTTTGGTTTGGATTCTTCAATTTTTACGGCTTTATGTTTAATCAAAATTTAACTTCTAAACGGCTCATTTTTTTGGGAATCTGGCTTAAAAAGATCAAAACCCAAATGGTCGTAAATGTTTCTTACTTACCCCAAATGCACCTTAGTTGGACCAGAAAAACTAACTTATAAACGCTTGATTTGGATCAGATAAAACATTTTTGCTATTTTTTTTAAATAAGACCACGGTTTTCATTAACTGAAAATTTTATTATGCAGTCGTTCCAAAAAGCTCTGCACTCATTCTTAATTTGATTCAACTCCAGTTTTAAACAAGAAATGAGGAAATCTCTTCAAGTTAATTTTGAAAAAAGCAATGGAGGGTTCTAAATGCGTTTCTTTCTGATTCTGCTCTCATTCCTAAACTCGATTTTAGCCGCTAAAGCTGTAACCCCCTTACAAACGGCCTGGGTTTCGGCCGGTTACATGATCAAGCGGAATAAATTTCGGAATTAAGTCCAAAAGCAGCCCAAATATGATGAAAATTCAAGATTTGTTAAATGGAATAATGAAACGGCACCAGTCATTTTTAGCTTTTTGCGATTATGCAAGAATAGCTGCGAGGATAAGAATTTGAGCGGTTTTATTCAGACTGCATACAGCTAATAACTGGCTCGGTGTACCGACGATCTTAAATTTCCTGACGAAGAGTTTTAAGGCCAAAAAAAATCATTGCCAGGTGTAATTTGAAGAACTTGTAGAATATTTTTATAAGACTGGACTAAATATATGTGTGATTCCCGTCACACTTTATTTATCTTTTCTACTCAAAAAAGTCGCTATTTTTAACAGAGGAAAAACTACAGAATACCAATTTCTTGCTCAGACATCATGTTGCGAAAACAGAAAAAAAGGAGCTTACGATAATGTTTTTTGAAAAAGTTAAAAAAATCATTTCGTAAGCAGCAGAAGACGCATTCAAATATTTTGAAATTTGGCTGGAATGATGAATTCGGCGGATTGGCTGAGTTTTAAATGCCAAAAGTATAAGAGAATTAACCTCAGCCAATCATATCCACGCAATCGCATCATTAGGCTAAAGCTAATAGACTATGCCTATAGTAGATTATTTTGTCACTTGCTTATTTTAATAAAAGTTAAATATCGAATTTATGATGTAAAACTATTCTGGTTCCTTGTTTCTAAAAAATTTTCGTAGCAGACACCTTGCGATACATAGAATGTTTAAACATAAGAATTAACGCATCTTTAATACAATATTACGTTTTTTATCTAAGTCATCAGACTTATTATATCTCCTTGATGTGAAATTCAGCCACATATTTTCCTCAGTCAGAGTTTTTCCCGAAATTAGTCCATTATTTTTTACCTTGAACAGTGTCTTTAAATTGTAAGCAAATTTGCACGATCCCTTTTTTTGTTGAATATTTGCCGAAATATGTTGGCTCCACCCCCGTGTGATTGACCGCATCTGCAACCTTTCTTTCTTACCAAATAACCCCAAAAATCAAAAATTGATTTTTGTAGGCGATATTAAATTCATTTATTATCTTTCATAGTTATAATTGTTAAATTTTCTCGGCTAAAAAAGTTGAAACAGAATTTAAATAACATAGAAAAATTCGAGGTTTCAGTGAGTCGATACATTGGAAAATACTACAGTTATGTCATATTTTTGATTATACATTTTTGGTCGACAAAAATTGCCTAGATTTTCAGATTAAAAGAGGGTAGCGGAAATCAGCAAGTAAAGTTAAAGCCGAATCAATAGTCAATCTTAGATTTTTATAAAGTACATCATTGTACGCACACTTGAGAAATTTGAAAATCTATTTCTACATTATACCGTATGGACCATATCAATCACGAAACTTCATGGTCGTATTTACTAAAATTCCTTTTTTAAGTTTCACTACGTTTCTCTCGCGGTCCATGAAGAGATCGTTTTAATATTTGGGACCTTTCGATGGCTGTTCGTTTCTTAATTTTACGTTTGGAAAACTTCCTGGTTCTTAAACTACTTATATTTTTCGGTTGGAAAACTTCCCGTTGCTAATTACTTATTTTTTTTTAAAAAATTGGGTTCAGTTATTTCGTATTACGTTATTAATAAACCATACTTATTTTTTTCGTTTCGAAACTTCATGCGCACCTTATTACTAAGTTTACACATTTTCAATAAAATTAAAGGTGGGACTGGAGTAGGTGTCGCTCGAGAGTCAAAGCAAGAAACACAAACAGACGCAGATTTCTTAATTTTTGCAATTGTTTCCGCTCAAGGCTTTACGGAACGACACTAAACTAGACCATTAAATCGAAATCTCGAAAATTGGTTACAGTTATGGTAAGAAAATTTTTTTCGAGACCAACAAAGAAATGTCTCTGGATCAAAACCTTATAATTTGGCAAGTGAATTGTACTTTCAATCCAGCAGGAAATTGGAGCTTTTTGTCTTCGAACAATTTTTTTACATACTGTACATAATTGCGTGGCGGTAAAAACTAAGATTTCATAGACACTGTCTATTAGAACAGCGTTTTTTTATCCTTAGACAAATATGATTAGAACAGGTTTTCAATAAGAAGACGTTTATTACGGACCTTTGATAACCAATTTCAAAAATTCTCTTGACTGCATTTCCTTATTAAGTCTAAACGAAATAATCATCCTGGGATTTATTTCTATAAAGTTTCTTTCTTAGTTTCGGAAAACCATTTTTCCGAGTTTATTTTTCACCAGATTTATTTAAATAGTTTATGATTCCTTTTCAATTTATTCCTTTTTCGATTTTACAAGAGCGATAAAGATAATTTTGCGATGGAACTTCTTTAAGTTAACACTCCCTTTAAGATAAACACTCATTTTTTCATGGTAAGCTGGCTTATAGGATTCGCCTAGATTTTCTTATCAAAAAAAATTCGTGAGGTCCCGCGTCTATAAAAAAAAAAAAAAAAAAAAAAAAAAAAAAAAAAATTATAAAACTACGAGATGGCGTAAGCTGCTTGAAGTTACTGATTCCGAAGAGAATCGTAAAAGCGGAGTAAAAAATGCCTTTCCAAAGAACATCATATAGAACACGACTGTTTTTAAATTATTATATATTTTAATTACAGCTGTTTAACCACTTAAAGCCCCCCTTAGAACTTTGGCCAAAAAAGGGGGGTTTTAACTGCGTCAGGGGCTTTAAGTGGTCCAAGGGCCAGGGGGGTTTTTAAGTGTTCACAGGCCAGGGGGGTTATAAGATAGTCAAAAGGCGTATATGGGGCTTGAGGAAAAAATTCTTGAGAATGTTTAATTTCCTAGACTAATCTAATTACCAAAAAGTTGGGGGAGTTTTTAGCTTGAGGTGCAAAAAATAATTTTGGGACTAAAAGGCTTGGACAACCTGCCTTCAGTTTTTAGGCAACTCTTTAAACATTCAGGGGGGTAGTTGTCCGCAAAAAAAAAAAGTTAGCCTTGAAAAAATCTGATATAGTTTTTACTAAAACAAACCCCCAAAAACGGATTTGGGTGATGGGTCTTCGGTCGCTTTTTCAAATTTCAGGCGCGTTTCCTTTCCTCCAAACAAAAGGGGAGGGCGGCCCCCAAAAAAAGTCGAAAAAAAAAACGGAGGGTACCATTTTATCTTAAATTACATATCCGATCAAACTTCATTCACATCT
>SCLH01001005.1:92334-132770 GCA_004367855.1 Oikopleura vanhoeffeni | reverse complement strand
TCAACTTAATTTTTTCGTTAATTAAATATGAATAAAAAGAGCTGCTGATAGACTTATTTCTGTCCATATGTTCCTTATACGTATTTGAACAATACGAATCGTTTTATTGATTCAGGAGGTTTGAACAGGATCCTATCACTTTTGGTTAGAATGCGTAGCCACAACGTTAAACATCAACGTTAAAGAGTTGTGGTACGCAGTCTAACCAAAAAGTGATAAGGGATATGCAACCAGAATTCCCTTTATCGAGAATATCAGGGTACCAAAATCATGTTTCGATTGTATTTTGATGATTGTCTATGTATATTTTTTTATATTATTATTAATTAGAATAATCTTATTAGAAAGATTTTCATGAGTTTTTTTTTCCGTTTATGAATAATGTATCTACGGCAAAAAAGATACTAATCTACACACCTAGAACCAATAGGAAACATGCATGGAAAGAGGGACAAATAATATTTAAATAAGAAACTGTATACTTGTTGTTCGCTGAAAGTTCGAAACTGGTGTAAACAAGGTTTGCAAAATGTTTAACTCTGAAAATGAGATATCTTGTGGTGCCGGTCTTACCATGAATGCAAATAAACCAACAATAATATAATAATATCGGTCAAGAACTTTACGCTAATTTAATCGTTTCGCAAAATTGGCGTTTGTTAATTGTTCAAAATACTGTATATAACTTACACTCACCAAAAATTTCTGATCAGAGGGCTTATTTCGTCATTAAGTGAGATACCTACTCGACAAACTTCATTTCTCTCTATGTCAAAATTGAAACTCGGGTGCTTACAACAGTAACTTATTTTTCAAGCGTTAAGATAAGTATTACCAGTTTCAAACAAATTATTAATATTTCTAGACACGTTCAACGACAACATGCAATCGACATCCTAGTTCAATGAATTATGGAAACAATTCGATTCAAATGATTCACAAGGTCCATATTTAACGGAAATAAATATACAAACAAATGGACCATTTATTAAGAATTTCAAATTTTGTTTGAGACATTTATAAAGAGAAAAAACAATATTATTTTATTTGACTTTTGCGTAGGTTCGAACGGGAGAATCAGACCAAAAAACCGATGATATAAAAAACACTTTTTAGATAAATCATGCGGAAAAACGTCACAGCAACTAAAACAAACTGAGAGATATATTTGATAATTTTGAAGTCTCGAACCCTAGTCATGTCCAGTCACAAAGTATACAATGACAAATGTTATGCATCATTATAACGAAGAATTTGGCACAAGCGAAAACTCATCAATACTTCAATTATGGATGCAATTGTTTGCTTGATGGAAAACTGGGGAAGTATCAACAGGGTTGGTCACAATTTCGAATGTAAATGAGAATAAACGATTCAAGATTTTTTGACTGATATTGCCGATATTATATCCCTTTCACACTTCTGTAATATTCCGGCCCTGATTAGGGACGAAGTGTGTTTTAACGAAGGAGGGCCGGGATATTTACAAAATGGTGATAGGATATTGCGGTGACGTTTATTTCGCTTGTTAAAATTGCTCGACGTGAATTTTTAAAGACTAATGAAATAGACATATTTTTAGACAGGAAATATGAAAGCAATGCTTTTAAGCATGATCATTTTTGTCGTATATAACAATTAGATTACACCTGTTCAAATATCGACATAAATTTTTGACTGCGAAATACTGCAGAAATCTTTAAATCTTACTACAGCGAAGTAGAGTGACTTATTTTTCATATAAGTTTTCCGACCAGACTCAGAGATGACAAAGAAATGATTGGTTTTTAGGATTTTCTGAAGTTAAATTTTGCTTCAAATTTTAAACTCGCCAACAAATTCATTTCAGCAGCGTAGAGTTCGTGACACAATTGTTTTTTCACTCATTTTTGGTTTTTATTGCATTTTGTTTTATAGACAAAATTTGTAATTTACAAGCTTTTGATATACAGCCTGATTTTTTAAATTGTCATTTTTTTTTCGTCGGGTGGGTACGCAGCGAGATTGAATTACTGTTGAATTTGGCATAACGATGCAATTTGTGTCACTGACTTTTTGAAACCGCCATCAGAAACCCTTTTTTCTTCAATCTCAGTTTTAGGGTTCCCGTCCTATTTTTTGCAGTTATTATGTCATAAAAATGCACCAAATCAATCGTTTATGTTTTGAAAGCAACAAAAAAAAAAAGAACTTCAAAAAAATCGTTTGAATTTTTTTCAACTTTTTCTGACTATTTTTTTCAAGGAAAATTATACGTTTGTTTCATTTGAGCCCCAAAACTCCAAAAATTCATTCAGTTCCAAAATATTGAATTTTTTTCAAATGTTTGGTCGCAGTTTACGGGAGTTTGATTCACTTAGGATTATTCGCCTATGTTCACTTCAGAAAAAGTATTTTGGAACAAGATATAAATACAATGTGAGATCAGCCATTTTAGGAGCGTTTTGTGCATAAGTTAAATATAAATTTATTGATAATCTAGGGCAGATATTTTTGGAAGTGCAATTTCAAACTTTAAGTAACGCATGAAATAAATTTAATATTAAAAGTGAATGTAGGCGAAACAATGTGTCTACAGTTGTACATTATTACCATATTTACCTGAAATAATAAAACAAAGTGTAATAATCTGCTTTTATAGGGAAAAATAAACATTTTTCATCAAATCATGGTTTTTTTATCAAATTTTTTGACTGTATGTATAAATTATTTTTGATTTATTTAGATATAAATCGAAACAGAAAAAACTATGACGTAGGCCAGATACTTGTGCATCGTTTCTGACACGAATGAACTCTGAAGACACTGTGACTGTGTTCACGTGATATGGTCTACCTTGCGTTTCTCACTATTGTTCTAGAACTAAAAAATTAAATTCTAGAGTATTAATGTCGGATGCAAAAGTATTACCTTTGATTTTCTTATGAAAAAAAATTAAAATTCCAACTGCTTTTAAGCTTTCAGTAACAACGTTTAAAATAAGCCACAATTGTGGCTCTGGTGCCTTGGCGGAAAACTTCTTTCATATGCTCACAAAGGTTAAGTGCCTCGGAAAAGTTTTCATCTCGCTTTAGGAAGTTCTATGGCAGGGTCGCTGTAAAATGCATAAAACGTTAAATGAATAAATTATTCATTACATTTCTAATTTATTCATTTTACATTTTCTCACAAGGTGGAATGAATAAAATTGCGAAATGAATAAAAATGAAATGTAAAATGTATAAAAATTCTAGTTTAGATTAAATTTATTTATTTATATAATAACTTATTTATTATTAAAAAAATGGACAAGATGATTTTTGAGTCGAAGTCTAGTGTAGCCATTTGGGTACGCTTAGCACGCCCGTTGCTTTCCGTACCCAAATTGGTCTGCATTATTTGTTTTTTATTAAGGTCAATTTGGTACGGAAAGCACGGGCTGCTTTAGCGTACCCAAATGGCTGATCGAAAGGTGTGAAAAATGCAACGTCATGATTATGCTTATGGTGGTTGAGAATTTACGATTGCACTGGAGCACAGTGATAGACCGCATGAGTAGGGTCAGTACCGGAGACTTATTTGCAAAACGAAACCCTCAGTAAGGATTCTTTGAGTTAATCGGGTACTTCTCAAAAGAATGATTCCAACGTGAAAAAAAATTGGAGCCTCCAGTGGTCACAATTTGAGTATGAAAAAAACTTTCGCGGCCGTGAAAGGCGCATAAAGGCTCATTTGTTATTGATTTTTTGTTGTGATCATACGATCGCGTCACAAAAACTAAAAAAATCCGTACTCAGTGTGCTGCAGATAAGTCTCCCTGTAGACCTCCTAGCGGCATAAGTTATGCCTATCACTGTGCCCAGTGCTCGAAGTTCCTCAGCCACCCTAATGACGCATAACCATGAGGTTGCGTTTTTCACAACTTATTTTCGATTCAGACCAATTTGGGTACTAAGCCGCCCTTGCTTTCCGTAACCAAATTGACCTAAATAAAAAAAATGCAGACCTATGGGTACGGAAAGCACGCTCCGATTTTTTAGTCAGATTTTCATATACCAGCACCGCCGGATCTACGTTTGAATTATTTAAATAACATGTCTCAAAATGATTTTATTCATGAACCCCAGGTAAATTTTCAATTTCCACTTCAAAAGTTATTTTTTCCGAAGAATTAGCTGAATTGAGAGTAGTAAAACCCTCCCTACTGAAAGTATGGAAATCGACCAGCTATTTCCGACCGCCTTCGCCCACAATGTCATATACCCACTTCGCCGACTGACATCGTCACGATGTTCATAATCACCCACCTCTTGCGTCAAGCTCAATGATAAACTTTTTCTGCTGAGGGATTTTTATCGAAGCTCGTTCTGTAATAGTTGATATGGAGGTCAGTTCGGAATCTCCATATCGATTATAAAATCATCAATCAGCGAAGGTGATAAATTTTAATCTTTTGAGTAATGAAACAGAATTGAACAATTAAAATAGTCCAGCATTTCGCGGGAGAACTCGATTGTGTTTAGATGTCATCGGGTAACCGACTTTATGATCTGAATTTTTATTCCAAATTAATTAAAGACCAAAGCACTTTAATTTTCTACAATTGGGTTTAGATAGAAAAATTTTCGAATAATTTTGAAAAAAAAATTTGGTCAGTTTCGGAAAAAATTTTGTATCGAAAATGTCGAAAATGGCGTAGCGAAAATGTTTCTGATGAAAATATTTCGCTGGGTACATTGCCAACGTGGATTTTTTTTGTCTGCTCCGCTACTTCGAATTAGCTCATTTTTATGATAAAATAATCATAAAATTGCGCGAGATTGCGCAATATGAAAAATCGGCAATTGAAACATTAAAACCTAATTATCTCCACGAAATTTCTCATGTTGACAATTTTTTTTTCGACAATTTTTTTTAGTTTTCGAATTCTACATTTAAATTTAGTTGTTATACAATGTATAATTCATCGTTTAACCTTAGACTCATAAAGCCATAAAGTGACTTTCATTTTTTTGAAAGACCGGAAGGACAAAATAATCAAAATTGAAGTTCAAGGTTCAAATCGCCCCATAGGTTTAGCAATTAATTTCTTAAAAAATGATTGAAATTTTTTTGGATAAGCCGTTCGATGAAATATATTATCCAACTTTTTTTTCTGGATTTTTTCGCATTTTTCTTATAAGCTTATCTCACAATTTATTTAAAACAACAAAGTCTTAAATGCTCAGTTTTTAGGAATCGTCTTGACCATCTTTAAAAAAAATAATATATTTCTACTAAATGTAGAACTTTTTTCATTACTTTTGTTTGAAAACACACAAAAAGCTCTGGATGAAAGCGGGGCGGAAATATAAGGCGCACGAAATATTGTTTAGCACTAATTTCATCATTTCAGAGATGAGATTATCGTTTCATAGACGAACCCGATAAGGGTATTTTGATCGAGACCAGGTTTAGGACAATAAGTTTTCACTTAATTTTATTTTATAGTATTTCATTTTAAAGTCGTATGGTTTCCTGTGGATAAACAGTTGAGTTAACTTCACTTTTTCACAGCGGAAAAAGTAATTCATATTTTAATTGTCTTAGATAATAATTTATTAATATAATTTATAAAAATTGAGCGTATCTTTACTCAATGTAGTTCACAACATTAATCCGCTCAAGCAGTCAACTTTTCCATATATGCCTCTGGGGGACATCTACTCAATGAGTTAGGGCTTAAAGGTTCAAATTTTTTCAGGTCCGAACCCTATTCATAATATTACACCAAATGAGATCCTTATGAGAATATATAAAGAAAATATATTCTTGGGTAACGCAAATTCTGCAAAATGATTAATGCTATTTTCTTAACCCTTGTGAGCATATAAAAAAAAGTTCCGCCAGACACCAGAGCACATTGTGGGTCTACTTTGAAGTTTACAGGAAAGGTTAAGGCAGTTTGGAATTTGAAGTTTTCTGCATAAGGAGTTGAGAAGTGATATTTCGCATCCGAAATTTTATATTCTAGAATTTCAATTTTTAGTTCTTAGAAAATATAGTGAGAAGCAAGTATACTATATCACGTGATACACGGTTACAGTGTCTTCACAAGTGACTTTTGGCGTCGGAAACGATGCACAAGTATCTGCCTACGTCATCGTTTTGTCCGCTTGATTTTATATCTCAACATGAAAGTTAATTATAAGTAAGTCAGAAATTTTGATGGAAAAATCATGATTTTCGACTAAAAATGTTTATTTTTCCTATAAAAGCAGATTATTACACTTTTTTCATTATTTTCAAGTTAAATAGGTAATGAAGTACAATTTTTTCATGTGATACTTAAGTTGAAAAATTTAAAAATTTCACTCCGAAAAAAAAAATATCTGCCCTAGATAACAATAAATTTTTATTTAACGTCTGATGCCACAAAACGCTTTTCCTAAAACTGGCTAATCTCACAGCTTTTTTTATGTCTAGTCTTGAAATAATTTTTCAGGAAGTGAAACATAGGTGAAAAATCCTTATAATCAAACACCCGTAATTCTGGAACCAAACATTGCAAGAAAATTTCTGAATTTTTTCGAAACGAATCAAAATTCTTTATTATGTGTTTGAAGAAAAAGATTCTACGATCCCGTTTTTGCCGTTTTTGTGATTTTGGTAGGTGCTAGAGCCACAATTGTGGCTCTGTGCTCACAAGGTTAACTAAGGCTTGTTATGAAGTAATTTGATTCTAATATTTATTATAGTTTACATTTTTCGTTTTATACCATTTACCTAGTGCTAAAAAACTTTATTCATTTTACATTTTTAATATTTTTAAAATTTATTCATTTTACATGATTTTATTCATTTTACGAATTTTATTCTTTTACGTTTTTAAACTTTTATGTTCATTTAATTTACTTGCGACCCTAAGCAGGCCCTTTTCTTTTCAAATGTAAATTCCATTGAGCTGGGATTTACAATTTTTGATCTCCGCGGGTATCTGCTTTAAATATATTCCCTTTAAAAATATAATTGATAAAAATTTCAAAATTCAATATTTGGATGTTTTTTTTAAAAATCCGAAATAAGCTTATTTGGATATAGGTTCTCTAGGCAAGTCGTATCTTTTCTAACAAATTGTAACAAATTTCGATAGATGGTGTCGGAGGAGATAGATTTTGAAATTTCGCGAAGTGACTCCTGTTTACGACTATGTTGACGATTGTATGAGGCATCAAAATCTGAGTTTGACCTTTCGATCTTCACAAGATAAAGGCTAGGTCTTACCAAATTTGGCATTTGGAATGTATGTCGCCAATTGTCAGATTTCTAAACTAGCTCTGCAAAATTTCAAATCAACTATGCACACCGCGCCTTAGAGGTCGGATGACAAAGAGCAATATTTGAGCTTTCAATAGTTAATAATCTTTAAGAAAAGTCGGAGAACCTCGGACGTGTTTTTGTAATACGCGTTGAAAATCTTCCTCAGTAATTCTAAATTTTTGTTGCGCAGGGCTTGCCACTTTGCTGGGAAGCTAAGTTCTTTTAAAGTGGATGTTCCAGTCGTGATCCTCTTTCATTTATAATGAATTATTAAATAGGGATAATATTGAACTCGAATTATTTCGGATCTAGAACGAGTATCAAAAGCAACTATTTTTTTGTGTTTAATTGCATTTATTAATGACTTTATCAACTTTCGAGAAAGAATGTGACCTGATGTTTCTACTAAAATATTTTCAGTAATTTCTACTTTCAAAAAAAATAGTCAACAGGTCACAATTTTAACCTTTCCCGGTTTTAAGGCAAGATTACGAGGGTAATTGTTATTCTATTAGCAAATTCACCCCGTATTCTCTGTGCCGTTCATAAGATTTTTGTTACAAAAACTAAATTGTCACTTTTTTTTCGTCCGCAAATTGTCACTTTTTTTAATCCGCAAATTGTCACCTTTTTTTCGTCCGCAATTGTCACTCTTTTTTTATCCGGATAAAAAAGAAGTGACAAAAAGCCTTTGTTTATTTGTCACTTTTTTTTCGTACGCAAATTGCTGTCTACCCACCTGACGAAAAAAAAGTGACAATTAAAAAAACTCAGGCTGTATATTCTGAACAATCTGATCCTAAAAATACTGATGATGCAATAAAAGCGGAATTATGTTATATTTTCATTGATTTATAAAAACAATTGATAATAGGATCAAATATTATTTCCTGTTTCGTAATAATTATCGCAACAAAAACAAGAAAATAATAATTTACGCACATAACTTGTTTTCAAAACCGAAGTTTCTCTTTATACATATGTATATATATATGGTGTATAAATATTATATATATCCGCTATTCATACTTTTGTTAATATCCCGGCCCTGATTAGGAAACGTAGTGTGTTTTTAAGAAGTAGGGCCGGGATATTAACAAAAGTGTGAATAAGGGATATATCATATATATATATGGTGTCCAGCAGGCTTGTAAAGGGATGTATCCCAAGCCGATTTTCCATCGCTATCCATCATCCCCATTTAATTCTCAATTTGAGGATGAGATGCATCTCATCCCTTTTATCTACAAATTATCCCAATTTCCCCTGAAGAATCCATCTTCATCCCATTCCATCCATCTCCAAGGGATGCATCCTCATCCCTATCTATCCCATTCTTTTTACACGCCTGGTGTCCACAGGGTATTTCAAATAGCCTCATTTAAACGACCTTCAGAATTTCGTGCACTCATCACTGAGCGCCCTCATTTTGGTAGGTTGGCAGTTCAAAGTCAAAAAATCGTTCATTTTTCGCTGTGAATTAGACAATTTTTTCAATAAAAATTTGTTGAGAAAACCGATAAAACAAATATTTTATTTTGAAATTTGTTTTTTGATTGAAAAATACTGTAAAAAACGAAGAATTTGATTGCAAAGAATATTATTAGCATATTTTCAGGAAAAAATTTCTCGTTTTTTTTGAAAAATTAACATGTTTGATTGTTAGGCGTTCTGCTATTTTGGCTTTTTACTGCCAACTAATTTTAGTTAACATAGCAAATTTGCGGATCCGTATAACTGATTCCAGGCGACCCTAAATTTGGAACACAAAATTGTATGCGCCGAGCGAGGCGGTGAGTGACGGCTGGTTAGGGTGGTGCTCTCTTTTAAAAGCTCACTTATTACAGGTGAAATGAGAAAGCTTTTCGGGGTATCGTATCCGTTTGGCATGTTAGGAGATTGTTTAAACAGACAAAATATTTTCAGATGGCTAACCTAAATTTTCATAAAAAAAATTACAAAAAAAACATATGATGGCCCTGAGAGCTAAAATTTTTGAATATAAGGATCAAAAAATTAGAAGGAGAACACAAAAAACTTTCTTTTATGGTCCTAATAATATGAAACCATTAAATATACTTTATCTTGCCGATACGACAATTTCAGGTGCAACTTTTCAAATTCAATTCTGCAAAACATTACACATGGACAAAGAAATAATAGTAGATTGTGTCACACTAGAGAAGACAATGGCCTGCCATTTCATTAAAGCACTAAAAAGTGAGATCTGCTAAAGCCTTTCTACATTGTTCAAATCAACACGTTTGTCGAATTGTCCAGCTAATGTTTTTGTGAAACCAAAAAAAACCCGATTATATCTAGCTGAACGCCGTCCTGGGAAAGAACTGTATACAAATTAATACGAAAAATAATTTAAAGTCGAGGATTTCGAGGTTGATGAAAATGTCTGGAATTTTATAAAAAAATAAAAAGTTTATTATCACTACGTACCGCGTGAGTTTCAATTAGCAAAGAAACAAAAATTGAAATGAAAGGTTTTGAGTGAACCAAAAACGGGTTTGTTAACAAAATCGATATTTTGATGAATAGCTTTAGTTTCAAGTAGCGAAGAAAACTTTAGTGAAATGTTAACTATTTAAAGAAATTACTATCTATAAAATTAACGTTTTATAAAATATTTATAAAAAACAAAAACTTAACATAGGTACCAACAATTGTAAACAACTAAAATAAATAAGATTATCTGAAAATGTAAAATGGTTCGTCCTTTTGACCTAAATATGTGTCGGAAAATAGACACAACTGACGGCGCCGCTGTTTCAACGAATATTCTTCCTCTATCCCAAGCCGATAAATCAAGCAGGATTATTAATTAAGGAGAGGATCGGTTCATGAAAAAAAGCAGCTGAATTTTGCGTTCATGCCCTCTAGCACTATATTAACGTCAAACCCCTATTAGTTTTGAAATCAGACTAGAAAAAATATTTTTGAGAATGCCGGAAATTTTATTCAAATTGCTCCGGGAATTGTTGGTAATGTTGTTCTGCATTTGAGGGATCATTCCGAGCGCTCTTTTATCTTTCTTTTTTCTTGGAGTTTGGAATTTTTGCAGAAATATTTCATAGCTATTTTTTCATGAAATTTAATTCTCTATTCGCTGCATATCGAAATTTTGGTTCGGGACCATTTTTTTGCATTTTAGTAAATGAAACTTTAGGGCGCCCGTGATGCCATTTTCTAGAGTTCTAAAATTCTTGCACGAATATTTTATAGCTATTTTTTCATGAAATTTAATTCTATATTCAATGCATATCGAAATTTTGGTTTGCGACCATTTTTTTGCATTTTAGTAGATCAAAATTTAGGGCGCCCGTGATGCCATTTTCTAGAGTTCTAAAATTCTTGCACGAATATTTCATAGCTATTTTTTCATAAAATTTAATTCTATATTCGATGCATATCGAAATTTTGGTTTGGGACAATTTTTGTTTGATTACACAAATAGAAGGGTTTTCATTTCAGCACAAATTCGCCACTTCAAACTCAAGCGGTAAGTTATTTATTTCACAATTTTCGCAAACCGCACTTATCGTCACTCTAGCGCCTCACTAGCGCCTTACTCATCGCCTCCGGACATTTTGTTTCAAATTGAAAGCCTGGAAACAATTATACTGTACCCCAAATTTGTTGTGCCAAAATACAAATGATTTCCAATTACATCGCAAAATTTATCCTATCGGTTATACGAGCCGTATAATACGGCTTATAAATATAATTTGATTTCATTTAGAACTATTTAAGATTTTTTTGACCACTGAGATTAGCGCGGTTTAGGAAAACCAGTGGATCTTCTAGATGGAACATGTTATTTATTCAAAGAGTGCTTGGTATCTGTGCAGGGATCTCATGGCGAAAAGTGTAAAATCGAAAATGTGAATTTCAGGAGAGGGCTTGATTAAATCACGAAAACTATCGTATATCCTATTCCGAGTACTGTAGATCAAAATTGCCTAGGTAAAAATACAAACCAATTGTGTGTTCAATTCAGGGATTTGATTGGTTGGTTGGCCCGTCTCACTCTCGTTTGTATTTGGTTTGTATTTTTACCTTGTAATTTTTACCTTGTAATTGGTTTGTATTTTTACCTAGGCATTTTTGATCTACAGTACTCGGAATAGGATATATGTTAAATACTTACTATCGGTATCACGATGTTAATTTCAAATTTCAAGACCTTGATAACTGTACTCGTCTCGCAAACGGAAACTTAAAATGCACAGATACACCAGGAACGTGTGGTAGTCGAATTTGTGAATGTGTTGCACAGTCAGGCTGTCCAAAATAAAAAACTGAATCATCAGCTCCAATGCCAATAAAGTGGGTTTTCAAAAAATAATTTTCAACGGTAATTTGATTGAACAGCCTGAATAAAGTTTGCCCAAAATCATAAAGCGCAAAAATCACAGTTTATGTTTGACTTTTACACACTTTCATATTTAAAGACTGAGAAATGCAGCTGGAAACCAACACAGCATTGTAAAAAAGGGAGTTAACATTTGTGTGTTTATTTCTAAATCTATTTTAAATTGTTTTACGGACAATATAAATTATTCAAATAAAATTTGTTTACTGAATAATTGGCATGAAAGCTCCAGCTAGAACCCTAATAGATATAAAATTAAATGATCACAAGATGTAAGTCAATAGTTATTCTGATAATCAAAGTGCACGGGTTTTTAATTCAGTATAACAATGAGTATGGTTTATTTCGATAAAACTCATTTTCCAAATCTAATTATTATAAAGAAGGTTGTAATTCATATTTTATTTTTGCTATTTTTCCATCGTCGAATTATAAGAAACTGAATTAAATCATTTCAAAATATTCTACCAGAAAATTTATTGACCAAAAATGTATACTCCGGAACTAAGATGCAAAAAATAAACTTCCAGTCAAGCTTTGTGATCCGAAGAAAGCACTCGAATTGCCTGGTTTAGTTTTATACCCATTTGAAAACAATTATCAAGGAAAGGCTATCAATCTGGCATATCGCACAACTCTCCTCGGGCTTGAAATAAGACTGGAAAATTAATGTGAGGGCGTTTTTTCGCCGAAGCAAAACACTTTGTCTTGCCAGGTTGTTACTAAATGGGAGGAAAAATTAATTAAAGTTGACCACTCGACAGAATCAGAGGATATATTATATACCGTATATTGATTTGCTTAATTTGTTTTAAACTTTTGTAGAAAAACTACTAAGAAATTGATAGAAATCGCAATTTTTTCGGCAGAAGTTATTTCAAAGCTAATTATTGACAATCAACACCCTTATTTAGGGAATGAAAATAACTTCGTGTTTTTGATTGCCATTCAAAATTTTCTTGCATTTTGCCCTATTCCATGTTATTTTAGTTTTTAACGGCAATAAAATTATTTTAATTAAGGATTTTAGCTTATTCAGAAGCAGACCAAATCTCCAGTTCCTGATTTTTACTAATGTTCCACATGCTGTTTAACCATATGCTGTTTTTTAAACACCATTGTCAAAAGGTGGTTATAATCTTGTTTTGAAAAAACAAATGTCAAGCGTCTTTTGCCTTTCAGGAAGGTCATTATTAATTTCATTTAGCCTGAAATTATGCTTCGTTTACATCTGACAATTAATGGCAGAACATGATTTAGCACCTTAAATAATGTCGGCCATTTTATAAGTCTTTCAAAAGAGGCCTTAGCTTTCTGTTCGGAAAAAGGTGGACTGTTGGTACCACATTCTTTAAACCATTCCGTTGAATCACTAATTACATTTGCAAAATTGACCAGTAGAGAAGAAATTGTGGAAATCTGGCTTCCTTATGAAATCGATGCTTTGGAATCTCATAAACTCATCAATTTTTACGATAAATATGATGAATATCGTTTGAACGATATCGATGAGACCTGGAAATGTGGAGAACTTTTATCAAATGAAAGAGAACACGGAAAGAACCGAGGAAAGTGCTTGGTCTTTCTTTATGATGCCAGAGAAGAATCAAAATTTACTGAATGTAAATCAGGATTTTATACCATAGACTGTGAATCAAAAACTCCAGAAACCATTTGTGGTGCAAAATCAACCCTGCTGGAAAAACCAAACAACGACACGAAAATATATGATGAGTCTGATGGCTTGGCGGACGAAACCATATTAAGCAGTTCCCAAGGTTTTTATGTCCAAATTTCAAAATAAACACCCGGTGTTGAGACCAAATATCTTGAAAACTACACATCGTAGAACCCAATAGTTCTGCTTTAATCCTCTACCCACGCAGAAATTTCAAATTTTCTGAAAAACCATTTTAGTGAGGGGCAATATTTGAAATGTAATTTTACATCCTGAAAAATCATTAAAAAGCACTGATTTGTTAACTAAAAAAATTGTTTTTTTCTGACAAAATTTTTATCGATGAAAGCCTACTTTTCCGTGAATTTGGAACATACTAGCAGAACAAAATTTTTGATACTATTTTCCATAACACGTAGGCAGCCTATGCTAAGCAGAGTCTGCTTGGCAAACATGTAATTCAGTAGTCTGGAATTCGTCATAAATTTGAAAGATAGTACTTTCCTGGCGAAATATGGAGATAAAATACCACAAGGTTATTTCAAATTTTTTCCATATTTTCATAAAAACCCAAATCTGATATTGGAAATATTATATTTCCAAATAATTTTTCGGAAGCATAGTTAATATGTGTTATTCAGCGGAATGCGATGAGGGATGGATTTTTGATGGTCATGATTCATGCATGAAATTATTTACCACTCCCAAAAATTGGGATCATGCTAGAAAAGAATGCAATTTGGAATCTTCAGAGTTATTTCACCCATCAATTAATTATTCCTACATTTTAGAAGACTATTTTGTAAGTTTTCGTTAAAAAGATCATCATTCATGAAATGATAAAAATTGACTAGACATATTAAAATTTTCAATCGGTTGAAGATTCATAAATTTTATAAAAATGTCAAAGAATCACATTTTCATGGAATAAGGATCTCCACCCAAATGCGATCAGATCAACACGAATGAATACAGTGGACAAACTAAAAATAGTTTGAACGTCAATTTCATACCATGCGTCATTTATTTAAAACATGAGCAGTAAAACATTATTGCTTCCAGGGCGTGATAAGGATGTGATCGAAGTTAAAAAATTGATTGGGATCCCGAGTGTTTGAAGTTGTAAATGGTGGAACTTGTTTTGTGAACAGGGATCAAATGACTAGTACTAAATAGAGAATAATCTTCATTATAATTTCAGCTGGTTCTGATTTCGCAATCAGGCATCATTATTTTTGAGTGTCAATATCTAATAACTGATTTTTTATATTGTGGTTTGTATCAGTTTGTACAGTTTATTCGGGGAGGCGCTCATTTGGCTTACGCCCCGAGTTGATTGTAGTTTTAAAAAAAAAATTACAGGTTTTGCTATTCATTTCCAGCACTTTTCACTCTCACGACATAAAAAGAAAGTTATTCGATCTTGACAAAAAAAATATTGTGCCTAATTGCGATATCACAATCAGTTGAAATCACCATAATGATTTTTGTATAGATAATTTGTATTCCTTGGTCTAGTCCAAGAAAAACTAAGAACGGGCTCCGGTTTGTCAGCGACTTAAATTTCATCTTATATCGCCTTTTGGTGAATATAAGTAATAAAAACACGCATCCTGAAGCGGCAATGCTATGTTCAATTTTCCAAAATTGGTACTCCAAATTTATAAGTTTATTGTTCAGGGAACTAATTTTTCAAATAATTCGACAGGAAAAATACAATTTGTCTTCATTCATGTCAGAAAACTTCATAATTCTAAAAAATTTAGTCAAAAATTGATTTTTTAAAAATTCAAATAAGGCGGATTATTTTAACGAGTTCCCCGGGGGAACTTCCCCCCCTCAATGTAGTGATAAATCCTCCAAATTCTTAGGTATTTCAGTCACACTTNCCAATTTCATTACCATGCTCATTATTTAAACATTGAGCAGTAAAGACAGTTATTGCTTCCAGGGCGTGATAAGATGGTGATCGAAGTTAAAAAATGATTGGGATCCCGGCAGTGTTTGAAGTTGTAAATGGTGGAACTATTTGTGACAGGGATTCAAATTGACTAGTACTTAAAGAGATAATCTTCATTATAATTCAATAGGTTCTGATTCGCAACAGCATCAGTTATTTTTGGGTTGTCAAATATCGAATAACTGATTTTTTATATTTGTGTTTGTGATCAGTCGTAAGTTTTATTGCGGGAGGCGCGTGCATTTGCTACGCGCCGAGTGATTGTAGCTTTTCAAAAAAAGATTACCGGTTTTTAGCTATTCTATTTCCAGCACTTTTCACATCTCACACATAAAAGAAGTTAGTTCGATCTTGCAAAAAAATATTGTAGCCTATTGCCGATATCACAATCAGTTGAAATCACCATAATGGATTTTGTATAGAAATGTATTCCCTTGGGTCTAGTCCAAGAGAAAACTAAGAAACGGGTCTCCGGTTTGTCAGCAGACTTAAATTTCATCTTAGTATCGCCTTTTGGTGAATATAAGTAATAAAACACGCATCCTGAAAGCGCAATGCTATGTTCAATTTTTCCAAAATTGGTCTCCAAATTTTATACATTCTTATTTGTTCAGGGAACTAATTTATTTCCAAATAACTTCGACAGGAAAAATTACAATTTGTTCTTCATTCATGTCAGAAAACTTCATAATTTCTAAAAATTTAGTAAAAATTATATTATTTAAAAATCATAAGGGCGGATATTTTAACGAGTTCCCCGGGGAACCCCCCTTCAATGTAGTGATTAAATCCTACGAAATTGCTTAGGTATTTCAGTCACACTTGTTATTCAATAGTACAGTGGCCCACTGTCAGTGGGTGAGACCAATGGGCAACACTTTTTCGCAGTTTTGTTTTTGTCAGACCTTTGAAACTAATGGGCAACACTCTGAAATTTTTGGTAATTTGCTATGGCAATTTTTTTCGATTTATCCATAATTTTGATAAATTTATAATAAATAAATATATATTTGTGAAATTTAAAAATATAATTGTTAAATTTTATAATCTAGAAAAAAACATCGAAAAACTGTGTTAAAGTTTTCAGAAAATACATGTATCAAATTTCAAAAATCGGACTTGTCAGACCAATGGGCAAAACTCTTCGTGTGAGACCAATGGGAAACAGTGAGACCGATGAGCAACACTTTTTCGATAACTCGTGTGTTGCCCATTGATCTCACCCACTGTATATTAAGTTAACCTTCGAATCCTCTATCTGGACAGGATTTGGCTACCTCACTGATGAAACGTTGATAGATGTGCTTCCATCAACTGATCAATTCCATTTTTTGGATCCGCTAGTTAGTCTGAAATCAAGCAATGGTAAAATTTTTTGTGGAAAGTGATATTTATTTAATAAATGAAATAATTTAGAGTCAATTTCTCAGATTGGTTGCGTTGAAATGGTAAACTATGCCATAATTCTTAAAATACCATACGCACCTGGCTTGATATTGTCATCCTGTACTTTGAAAAAGCCGTTTGTTTGTCAAAAAATGAAATTGAATATCCAAATCCCAAGAGAAGGTAAATGTAAAATTAAAGGTAAATAAACTTTTTCACAATTCGGTTAGTAGATGAAATTTTATTCTTCACGAGAAGTATTTTTTTCAATTATCTTAAAAGTTAAATGTTAATGGTTCGAACAGATCAACTTGTACGGTTTTAACTTGAAAATGGTTAGTGACATTATTACGAGGTTGGTCCACCCTACTCAACCTGATTTGCCTTCTTTTTTTTGTTTGCTCAAACCATGTAAGAATGATAACTTAACAAGTAGAATTTCAAAACTTTGTGCACCTACCTGGAGTCTTTTTTTCCGCATTGAAAAAAGTGATTTTTCGACATTTTATAAAAGACGGTTTATCAGAAAGGCCTGAATTTTTCAGAAAACAGATCACCATCGACGTTTAAGATTAAGCGGCAAAAAATTTTGAGTCAGCTTTACTTAAATTCAAAAAGAATGTTTTTTTACAAAATTATTTTTTAAAAAAATGGTTATTTTTTTGACTTTTATATTAATTTTTATCCAACTACGCTCAAAACTTTAAACAATTTCCTTTTATGCATGTGAAATTTATGTTACTTTTACTATGCCTTTTATGCTAGATAATTTAATTTCTGTCAGACCGGATGTGAATGTTTTCCAAATTTTATTTTTTTGAAATATTTTCAAAATGAGGTCAAAAGAAAAATCTTGACATTTTTCGATAACTTTTGACGATTCAATTTCCCAAATCTAATTGCTCCCAAGGCTATTTTGCTCTTTAGTGGATTCTTTTATCATTTTTGATACAGTCCACCACCTCTAACTGGAACACTTACCGACCAAAAAAAAGCGTTCCAGTTAGAGGAAGTGTTCCAGTGAGAGATAACCCCTATAATTTTGCTTAGAAAGCTACATTGCATATTAAAATTGCTCTATTTTGTGATCAAATTCGTTGGTAAATGAAGAAAGTTTGCTGTAAAACATAATTTATTTACACAAGTCAAACTCTCACAGGCTAGTTTGTCTCATTTTTTGAAAAGACCTTAGTACAGAAGTTTGCTTTGTTTTTTTTCTTGTTTAAGAATTTAAACCGCTAAACCAGCTGTTTATCTGCGGTCAAAAATTCTGAATTTATTCTGACAAACACATTTTCCTCGGAATTTGTATTTCCTTTCGGCACATGGGCATTACTTTAGAATCTGTTGGATTCTTCGCTTCTGAAAATGTTCAAGATGCGAATTGATACAAAATTTTTCCAAATAATTTTGTGAGTTTCTGAACATTGAATTTCGAACTGTATCGAATTTATCATGCCAATTTTTTCTATTTTCATCACTTGCGAGTGTGAATCGAACCCAAGGCCAATTTTCTTATGAATTTTCTTCAAAATCTTTCTGGCAAATTCGAAGGGTGTTTTCGGATTTTTTATCTAATGACCTGTTTGTATTTTGCTGTTTCTCTGTAAGAATTAAGCAAAGAATATTTGGTTAGTTTTTCTATCTCAGTTTATATGCTTATATGAGTTAGTTATTAGATGATATTATTAATCACGTTAAACTTTTGAAATTATAATCTAGTGCCTATCTAGAATTCAAAATGTAATAATATGTCACAAACGCCTTGAAGTCTTAATATGTTAACAAACGCTATAATAATTTGTACCAATTTTTGGAAAACCAAAAAAATCTAGGATTTTGCCTTTTGGAGCCTTTAAAAATAAATGCTGTTCATAATATCGATCATTATGCCTGGGTAACTTTAAAAACTTATTCCCTATTCTTTTAACAGACAAATAAGTTTTAAAAGTGACCCAGGCATAATGATCGATATAGATCAGTTCAAAAAGCACATTATTTTACTGTTCCAGTAAGAGTAGGGAGCGCACCAGTAAAACTAACGAGAGAACTACAGTAGTTGATACAAATTCTTTGACCTCACGGGGGTTGTTGACCAAGAGAAAAACGATTCCGGGCAGAAAAAAAAGGTTTTGGCCATCTAGTGGTCAGAAAGTGACTTTTTAAAACGCCCATTTAGAGCACTTACTTCAAATTTGAGCATACAAAACCCCATCTACTTAATTTTTCAGAATTAGGGCCGTTGCCAAAATGAAATTTGCTACCTTTTGAAATTAAAAATTTTTGAAAAAAAAATTTTGGGAAATTTTTGAAAAAATTTTAGAAAAAAAAATTTTGGGAAATTTTTGAAAAAATTTCTGGTCATTTTGTAGGAATGTCGGACTTTAATTTTTTTCTTAAATTTTTTCCCAGCTGTTCTCAGGTCCAATTTTTTGAGCACATACGTCAAATTTTCTGAAGGACAGGAAAAAAGCAAAATTTAATCATCCTCGACCATGCCTACGTCACCAGTCCAAATTTAAACAAAAAACCGGTATTTTCTGCTCAACCGGAATTCTGCTCAAGATTTTTTTTCTCGTTAAGCTTCAAGAGCAACCATTCAAAACTTTAAAATTGGCCTGGTGCGCTCCCTATTCAAATATATATGCTGTTCATAATATAGATCAGTTCAAAAAGCAATTTTTTTTACTGTTCCAGTTAGAGACAAATAGACCGACCCTAAAAAAGCAATCCAGTTAGAGAAAGTGTTCCAGTTAGGGGTGTTCCAGTTAGAAGTGGTGAACTGTAGTATATTTCCAGAATGCTAATTTTGATGCAAATCGTACTCGAAACACTTTCCTAAAAACTGGCTTGTTTGAATTGCAGATCAGGGTTTACTGGAAACTATATTAGCAACTATGGTCTGATTTTGAACAGAAACGGTGCTAGAGATCAAAAAATAATATTGATGAAAAACATTATTTTTCTCTTGATTTGCTGTGTTCAAAATCAGACTATAGTTGGTTATATCGTTTCCAGCAAACCGTACCCGTGGAATCTTTTGGTGGCATTCAAAAAAAATTTTAATTCTCACTTTTATTTTCAAAATTGTCGATTTCGCGTATTTCTTTTGTCGATTTACAGCCAATCAGGCAGAAATTAAAAAAAAAGACCAATTCGATGTTCACCAGTGGTGAATCACCACCCCCTGGGCTTGATGCATTCCGAAAATGACCTTTCTGGCATGTCCACAGAAAAAGCTTTTTATCAAAACGTGGAAAACACCCTTTTTTGGCACATTAAACCAGATTGCTGACGCCTGAGAAAAAAGTCTTTTCAATTCAAAACATTAAAAATTTTGATAATCGAATCTGGTTTGAAATTTGATAACTGATTAAAGTTTTTATAAAATTGTTTTATTTAGGCTTGAGTCCTGTTAATTCGTTATGGCCATCAATAATGAAAGCGAACGCACAAGGTTACATTGGTAGGTTTTGAAAATAGGAGAGCCACTTTCGAAGAATTTTTCGAAAATTAAATGTCGATTAAGGTGAGTGGTCAAATAAATCAATTCTGCTACATAAACAAAACAATTAACGTTTTCCATCTTAATGTAAAGCTAGGAAAATGTTTGGACATGTTTGAATTTATCCCTGCGCTAAAGCCCTAACTGCCCAGTTCTTTATGAACGTTATATGAAAAGTATTCGACAAAAGATATCGGCTACTGAATAATCGAGTTTAGTTTGAAGTGTAGTGCTGCATAACCACGGCTCCCGAGCAAAATATAGGTACTCGATAGAAAAGTCTTATTAATCTGAAAGTTTAGGACCTAGGGTAGTTTTGGACCGTAAATAATCCTGGTCTCAAATTCAAAATTAAGACAATAGCATATCGAATATTTTCGGCGTAAGTATTTGCTTTCGGATTCAGCAAACAAATTCTGCCATAGATTGACATTTGACATTTTATAATAAAAATTTTTCCCGTGATTTAACCGTGGAATTCGCTTGAGAGCCCAAGGAATGAATGATGTTTACACAACATTCTTTCAAAAAAATTGTCTAGGATATCCTTTTTCAAAGGTAACTTTATCTCAAGAACGTTTACTATCTCTATAGCGCGTGTTTAAATCCCACTGATCTTGTCTAAGTGATTATCTGAGTGATTGCTTGAGTAATTACACACCGACAAAATTTAGCGGTTTCATTATAAAGACCCTTGCCTATAACTTAAAGGCTATACACTGATAAATCATTTATGAAAACCCCTTACCATTTAATGAAAACACATAACCATTTAATGGAAACCCATAACCATTTATGGAAACCATTTTTGAAAAAAAGAAATTACCATTTTTAGAAATCATTTTTGGAAAACAGGCATGTTTGAGTAAAATGAACTTTGTTTTTGGTGTTTAATTTGCTCCAAACTCTTTTAAAAAGTTTTTTGATTTCAGCTGCCCTATAATTGATCCCTGAACATGTAATTTATAAAAAAATCAAGCTAATTTTTCAAAAAAAATTTTCAATTTTTTGGCTGAAAACAACTTCAAATTTTGCTCAAAATTACCATGTAATGGAAACCCATTACAATTTTATGGAAACCCATACCCATTTAATGGAAACCCATTACCATTTATGAAAACTATTTTTTTCGCGAAAGTGGGTTTCCATAAATGGTCAGTCAGTGTAATCATACTCAAGTGTAATCACTAAGACAACATTAGTGGGATTCGAACACGCGCTATTAAGATAGTAAACGTTTTTGAGATGAACTTTTGTTGAGAATATGCCGCATTTTCAAGATTTCAATAGAACTGTTTGCTTCAAAATATGTTGTTTGGATTGAAACATTGGCAAGTATCTCCATTTAGGCAACGATCTATGCTATTTGACTTTAATAATATACTAATTATCCTATTTTACCTAAAAAAAATGGAAAATATTGTCAAAACGGCAGTGAAAAGTTAAATCATGTTTTTCTGAAAAAAGCCCGTTTGATATCATTTGTAAATAGTCAAAAGGTATGATCGGCCTTATCAATAGATTCTGTACTTCCGTGGGTTAACAAAATATATTCGCAATACTTATTCAAAAAAAATTCAAAAGTGGTTCTCTTATGTTTGAAATCAACCATAGATTTGATTTCAAACTACATGAAATGTGAAGAAGGATGGATTATTGACGGAAAAGGACATTGCATAAAAGTTTATACAGAAGTCAAATCTTGGTTTGGTGCCAAGAAATCGTGTGAAGACCATAATGCTTATTTGGCCATAATGTCTGATGATATTTATTTCACTATGGTAAGAGTTGATTGTCACCAAGTTTTCATGATGAATCTCTTAGATCAATTAATAATTTGAATGATTTAAAGTTTGTTGAGTTCAGTCAAAAAACGTACAAAATTATTTTTAACTTGTCATCAGTGAATTCAATGCTTATTTTAGACGCATTTATAATATTTTTAGATTTGTGGTCACGTTTGTCAGCATGACTTTGAATAACTTTTATTTATTCAGAATAAAGTTAAATTAGACTGTTTTACAAAATTTCACTCAAATGTTGTCAAGAGCACTCATGAAAAATAGAAAATTTTTCAAACAACATAATATAACATAACAATTGAAATTACTGAAGGTTTAGCCAAAATAAGCAATTTTGATCGGTTTTAATTTCAGCCGACTAGAATCGGGCCAGCACGGCAAAAAATTGAAAAAAGCTACCAAAACATTCTATGTTTTGTCAAATTTCACGTACTTTCCAGATCATGGAAACGAGTTTTGGCGTAGAATTAACTCAAAAAAATAATCTAAATAGTTCGAACAAAAGTTTGAATTTTTTTTGACTTATTACGTAATCTGTAGGGTTCATATTTGATTTCGGCTCTTATTAAATGTGTAAACACGCCCCGTTGAGAACAATAGAAAAAGGTCGGTTGAATTAAATTGTGCTACGGGTTTTGTACTCGAGCCGAGTCAACCTATGTCGAGCTACAATCGTGATAACTGCTTAATGCTCTCATTGTCTACGCGTTAACTGTAACCTCGATCTTATGCTCATGATCAGGATGATATAAGACATGATAAAGTTTATGTCATCATAAACACTATCTACGAAGTTACTATTTGTTCTGTGCTTGCGTTTGCTGAAATTTGGGTGCATTCAAAAATAAAACCAACTAGGAGATAGATTTTTCGTTTTGGATTATGTCTCTTTGTCTCGCTATGTATCCAGGAATGTCAACCCTCTAACACATAAAACGCCATTCGGGGACGCTACCGTAGCGCTTATTACCGGAAAAGTAAAAGTGCTTGCAATTTTACTGTTATTTAGTCCTTGAGATTAAGGGTAGACCTAACTTTTTATACTCTTCAATTTACATTTTGACTTTATAAACCTTGTAGAATAGTGACATTTCCAAAGTAACTTTCAACCTACGCAATGTATTTTTGAGAAAATGAGAGACGCCAGAACAAAAAATAATGATGGAAGAGATCCAGAATAAAATTTTCTAAATTTTGACTTCTCAGAAATAACCTGCAATTTTCCGTCTACCATCTACAGCTGTTTTCCGAAAATAAAACCCAACTCACGCAATTCATCGAAATCACTTCTGAAGAAATTAAAAGTTTTTTTATTTTAAAAAGACATAACATTTATTTATCTACGTTTCACTTTATTTAACCCCGTTGTGAGCACAAGAAAAAAAAGTTCCGCCAAGGCACCGACACCTATATATGGTGACTGTTCAACCGCCTATTACAGAAAGCCCAAGGTAGTTAGAGTTTCATTTTTTCTTGCATAAGGAAGTTCAACGATATATTTTTGCATCCGACATTAATATTTCTAGAATTTTGATTTTTAGTTCTAGAAAATTTTACTGATAAGAGCAAGGTACAGCATATCAGGTGATACAAGCTCACAGTGGTGTTCACAAATTATTTTGGTATTGAAATGGATGCACAATGATCTGACGTATGTCATCGTTTTTTCTGATTTGATTTATATATAATCAATCAAAAATTATTTTTAAATAGGTTTAAAATTTTGATGAAAAAATCACAAATTTTTTCATAAAAAAATTGTTATTTTCCGCTATAAAAGCAGATAAGTACACTTCTGATATTATTTCTCGGGTCGATATACTAATCAAGTGACTCTGTGGACAATATTAAATTGCTCGAATTATTTTTTTAATAATTAAAATATTTTCGTGAAATACTTAAAATTGAAAATTTGAAATATCACTTTTGAAAAAAAATATCATGTTCCCTGTATGCCAATTAATCTTTGTTTTGAGTGTCAACGCATGGACAAAACACTTTCCTAAAACCTGGCTATTTTCAGATTTTAATTGACGCAATAGGTCGCATAAAATTTTTTTAGAGGTAAAAGATTGCAAAAAAATCTCAAAAATCAACCCTCCGTAAAATTTGAACAAAATTTCCAAAAAAAAAAATAAGTCACTTTTTTTTAAAATCCTTGCAAAATTCCTTTATAATGTATTCGAAGGAGACACATTCTAACGATGGTTTTTTTGCATATTTTAGATGATTTTAAATATGCAGTCACCTATATATAGGTGTTGTGCTCACACGGGTTAAGCAATTAAAAGTTACTCAGTTAGGTCAGATCAAAGATTGAAAGTGGAGCAGATAAAAAAAATCGTAAAAAGTGAGTTATTAACAAGTAACCTGCGATTTCTGGTCCTCTAATCTACAGGTGTTTTGCAAAATGCTCCGTGTGTGAGGGGTTTAACATACAAAAAAGTTTTGGCACATTCTGCTCGCAAGCTAAAGAAATGGTTTTTCCAAACTGGCTGAATCTCAATTATATCCTTGAAGCCCTGTGTGACTTATTTTTCATCCAGTAACATCAATTGCAACAACCAGTTCCCCTTGAACCTGTGTACACTGTTAGACAGTTAAAAGATAATTGACGATTAATTGCAAACAAAAACGTCGATCAAACGCTTTTTTTGCGTGGATATTTTGTATATGTTTTATTTTAATAATTTCCCTATGGAATTCAGTTTAACAAGATGCTTTCGATATACCGAGTTGAAATCTCGGACATCGTGATTTTTATCAAGAAAAATATTTGTTCGAATTTAACTTAAATGAGTGTTCTTTCAGGCGAAGATATTCTTTCAGTTAAATTTTATTGAGTATTTTCATGGTTTCAGCAGGTAGTCCAAATCAATATTTCGGAAATTCTTGTTTAGAAATGTAATAAATTCTCAAAATATCATTGTTATTTCAAATTTCTTGGCCATATTTAATGTCCATTTTATACAGGGTGTAAGGTTTTTCCCTTCTTTTTTCCAAATTGGATACACTTGATTCCCGACGTTTTGATTGGTTGGATCTGAGAAATACGTACGTTTTTGCCGAAATTAACCGTTCACATTAGCGTTCTTCATCGCTATCCAATTTGGAAAAAAGAAGGGAAAAATCTTACACCCTGTATTATATGTATTATAATTTAGCCAAGCACTTTCTTGAAAATATTAAACCAAAAAATAAAAAAAGTAATCTTTCGTTTACTTGAAAAGAAAACTGGGTGTAGCACGTTTGGTCATTACAAAATTGTCAGAATAAATTCAGATTCGATCAGGAAAACTGATCAATTTTTCGAAAAGACCAACGATCCAATTCGATTATTTTTTGAGAATTTTATTATCGTGATTTTTATCAATTTAATTTTTTCATCAGATGATCCGCCCTTGATCATAGTAACTTTACATAATTTAATTAATATAAACTTGAAAAATGTTTATTTAGTTGCGAAAAACAGATTTCAATGATGAAAGACCATCATTTTGGATCGGGTACAAAAAAGACCGAGAGCAAAATAAATGGATGACTGTTGATGATAATTTAGCATATTACACAAATTTCCTTGATATAGATTCCTTGAAAATCAAAACAAATGAGAATAACAACAGTTATGTTATTCCAAAATTTCTGCAATGCGAACCAGCTTGTAGTGTGTGTGCAATGCTACATGATTTTGGTTATGATGAAAAAACAGGCCTAGGATTACCAGGTAAGAAAATAAGATTAACTGGATATCTACAGGGTAGACTCTGCGCGGTGTCTATTTAAAGTATCAAAATTAAATCATCCGGTTGAATTCTTAGAAAATGACCACACATATACTCATAAAAATTAAATAGCAAAAAAAATGGTCCAAAAGCTTTTTATAGAAAAATTTATGATTTAACCCTCCGAAGCATATAAAAAAAAGTTCCGCCAAGGCATAAAGCCCTTTCAAGAGGGCATTTTTGAGCGTTGTTTACAGAAAACTCTTATAAGATCAACCTTCAATTTTTCCTGAATGATCAAGTTGACGAATTAAACTTTTAAAAAAAAAATATATTATATTCTAGAAATTTTATGTTTGAGTCTAAAAAAAACGTTTGAAAGCAAGGTTTATTAAACCACGTGATACTACGTTATGGTAGGCTCCAGGAAATGTATGTTCATCTCAATAACTGCTCAGTGCTTTGTTCTATCTTAAAATTTTGTCTGATTGACTTTATCTGTTGGAAATCCAAAAATATTAAAAATAGTTCAAAATATTCATGAAAAAATCACGTTTTTTAGGAAAAAATTGTTAGTTTTCTCGATTTAATGAAATTGTTTGATTACTTACACAATATTAAGCCAAATATGATATAAGTCTTTATGACCTTTTGATTACTCTGGTAGATTTGGGTGGAGGGAGCCAATCCTAAGACTTCTAAGACCCCTTCTAGCCACTCATGAGGCCGCTTTCTCTTCTTTTCAGCCCACATCTATTAGATTAATCAAAAGGTCATAAAAAGATGAGTGTATCACTCTGGCATGATTTTCATAATTCCAAATTTTGATCAAAAAGTATTTTTTCGAAAGTAAAAGTTAAGCAAAAAATGGCCTTTCGATCAATTCGTGATAAAATTTGAACCAAGTATCCGAAAATTTTTTCAGAATAACACTGTTAAATTTCAGAATGCATTGAAAGAAGAAATGAATCTCTTAGATCAAATTAATAATTTGAATGATTTAAAGTTTGTTGAGTTCAGTCAAAAAAACGAACAAAATTATTTTTAACTTGTCATCAGTGAATTCAATGCTTATTTTAGACGCATTATTAATATTTTTTAGATTTGTGGTCACGTTTGTCAGCATGACTTCTGAATAACTTTATTTATTCAGATAAAGTTAAATTAGACTGTTTTTACAAAAATTTCACTCAAATGTTGTCAAGATCACTCATGAAAAATAGGAAATTTTTCAAACAAACATAGTTTTAACATAACAATTGAAATACTGAAGGTTTAGCCAAAATACGCAATTTTGATCGGTTTAAAATTCCAGCCGATTAGAATCGGGCCAGCACGGCAAGAAATTGAAAAATGCTACCAAAACATTCTATGTTTTGTCAAATTTCACGTACTTTCCAGATTCATGGAAACGAGTTCTGGCGTAGAATTAACTCAAAAAAATAATCTAAATAGTTCGAACAAAAGTTTGAATTTTTTTTTTGACTTATTACGTAATCTGTAGGGTTCATATTCGATTTCGGCTCTTATTAAATGTGTAAACACGCCCCGTTGAGAACAATAGAAAAAGGTCGGTTGAATAAAATTGTACGCTACGGGTTTTTGTACTCGAGCCGAGTCAACCTATGTCGAGCTACAATCGTGATAACTGCTTAATGCTCTCATTGTCTACGCGTTAACTGTAACCTCGATCTTATTCTCATGATCAAGATGAGATCAGGATGATATAAGACATGATAAAGTTTATGTCATCATAAACACTATCTACGAAGTTACTATTTGTTCTGTGCTTGCGTTTTGCTGAAATTTGGGTGCATTCAAAATAAAAAACCAACTAGGAGATAGATTTTTCGTTTGGATTATGTCTCCTTGTCTCGCTATGTATCCAGGAATGTCAAACCCTCTAACACATAAAACGCCATTCGGGGACGCTACCGTAGCGCTTATTACCGGAAAAGTAATAGTGCTTGCAATTTTACTGTTATTTAGTCCTTGAGATTAAGGATAGACCTAACTTTTTATACTCTTCAATTTATATTTTGACTTTATAAACCTCGTAGAATAGGACATTTCCAAAGTAACTTTCAACCTACGCAATTTATTTCTGAGAAAAATGAGAGGACGCCAGAACAAAAAATAATGATGGAAAGGATCCAGAATAAAATTTTCTAAATTTTGACTTCTCAGAAATAACCTGCAATTTTCCGTCTACCATCTACAGCTGTTTTCCGAAAATAAAACCCAACTCACGCAATTCATCGAAATCACTTCTGAAGAAATTAAAAAGTTTTTTTAAATCATAAAAAAGACATAACATTTATTTATCTACGTTTCACTTTATTTAACCCGTTGTGAGCACAGAAAAAAAAGTTCCGCCAAGGCACCGACACCTATATATAGGTGACTGTTCAACCGCCTATTACAGAAAGCCCAAGGTAGTTAGAGTTTCATTTTTTCTTGCATAAGGAAGTTCAACGATATATTTTTGCATCCGACATTAATATTTCTAGAATTTTGATTTTTAGTTCTAGAAAATTTACTGATAAGAGCAAGGTCAGCATATCAGGTGTATACAAGCTCACAGTGGTGTTCACAAATTATTTTGGTATTGAAATGGATGCACAATGATCTGACGTATGTCATCGTTTTTTCTGATTTGATTTATATATAATCAATCAAAAATTATTTTTAAATAGGTTTAAAATTTTGATGAAAAAATCACAATTTTTTCATAAAAAATTGTTATTTTCCGCTATAAAAGCAGATAAGTACACTTCTGATATTATTTCTCGGGTCGATATACTAATCAAGTGACTCTGTGGACAATATTAAATTGCTCGAATTAATTTTTTAATAATTAAAATATTTTCGTGAAATACTTAAAATTGAAAATTTGAAATATCACTTTTGAAAAAAAATATCTGTTCCTGTATGCCAATTAATCTTTGTTTTGAGTGCAACGCATGGACAAAACACTTTCCTAAAAACTGGCTATTTTCAGATTTTAATTGACGCAATAGGTCGCATTAAATTTTTTTAGCAGGTAAAAGATTGCAAAAAAATCTCAAAAATCAACCCTCCGTAAAATTTGAACAAAATTTCCAAAAAAAAAAATAAGTCACTTTTTTTTAAAATCCTTGCAAAATTCCTTTCATAATGTATTCGAAGGAGACAATTCTACGATGGTTTTTTTGCATATTTTAGATGATTTTAAATATGCAGTCACCTATAATAGGTGTTGTGCTCACACGGGTTAAGCAATTAAAAGTTACTCAGTTAGGTCAGATCAAAGATTGAAAGTGGAGCAGATAAAAAAAATCGTAAAAAGTGAGTTATTAACAAGTAACCTGCGATTTCTGGTCTCTTAATCTACAGGTGTTTTGCAAAATGCTCCGTGTGTTGAGGGGTTTAACATACAAAAAAGTTTTGGCACATTCTGCTCGCAAGCTAAAGCAATGGTTTACAAACTGGCTGAATCTCAATTATATCCTTGAAGCCCTGTGTGACTTATTTTTCATCCAGTAACATCAATTGCAACAACCAGTTCCCCTTGAACCTGTGTACACTGTTAGACAGTTAAAAGATAATTGACGATTAATTGCAAACAAAAACGTCGATCAACGCTTTTTTTGCGTGGATATTTTGTATATGTTTATTTTTAATAATTTCCCTATGGAATTCAGTTTAACAAGATGCTTTCGATATACCGAGTTGAAATCTCGGACATCGTGATTTTTATCAAGAAAAATATTTGTTCGAATTTAACTTAAATGAGTGTTCTTTCAGGCGAAGATATTCTTTCAGTTAAATTTTATTGAGTATTTTCATGGTTTCAGCGTAGTCCAAATCAATATTTCGGAAATTCTTGTTTAGAAATGTAATAAATTCTCAAAATATCATTGTTATTTAAATTTCTTGGCCATATTTAATGTCCATTTCTATACAGGGTGTAAGGTTTTTCCCTTCTTTTTTCCAAATTGGATACACTTGATTCCCGACGTTTTGATTGGTTGGATCTGAGAAATACGTACGTTTTTGCCGAAATTAACCGTTCACATTAGCGTTCTTCATCGCTATCCAATTTGGAAAAAAGAAGGGAAAAATCTTACACCCTGTATTATATGTATTATAATTTAGCCAAGCACTTTCTTGAAAATATTACCAAAAATAAAAAAGTAATCTTCGTTTACTTGAAAAGAAAACTGGGTGTAGCACGTTTGCTCATTACAAAATTGTCAGAATAAATTCAGATTCGATCAGCGAAAACTGATCAATTTTTTCGAAAAAGACCAACGATCCAATTCGATTATTATTTGAGAATTTTATTATCGTGATTTTTATCAATTTAACTTTTTCATCAGATGATCCGCCCTTGATCATAGTAACTTTACATTATTTAATTAATATAAACTTGAAAAATGTTTATTTAGTTGCGAAAAACAGATTTCAATGATGAAAGACCATCATTTTGGATCGGGTACAAAAAAAGACCGAGAGCAAAATAAATGGTGGAACTGTTGATGATAATTTAGCATATTACACAAATTTCCTTGATATAGATTCCTTGAAAATCGAAAACAAATGAGAATAACAACAGTTATGTTATTCCAAAATTTCTGCAATGCGAACCAGCTTGTAGTGTGGTGTGGCAATGCTACATGGATTTTGGTTATGATGAAAAAACAGGCCTAGGATTACCAGGTAAGAAATAAGATTAAACTGGATATCTACAGGGTAGACTCTGCGCGGTGTCTATTTAAAGTAATCAAAATTAAATCATCCGGTTGAATTCTTAGAAAATGACCACACATATCCTACTCAAATCACTCATAAAAATTAAATGGCAAAAAAATGGTCCAAAAGCTTTTTATAGAAAATTTATTGATTTAACCCTCCGAAGCATATAAAAAAAAGTTCCTCCAAGGCATAAAGCCCTTTCAGGAGGGCATTTTTGAGCGTTGTTTACAGAAAACTCTTATAAGATCAACCTTCAATTTTTCCTGAATGATCAAGTTGACGAATTAAAACTTTTAAAAAAAAATGAGTCGGTGTCTAGTGTACCCATTTGGGTAACACTTAAGCACGCCCGTGCTTTCCGTACCCAAATTGGTCTGAATTTTAAAAAAAATATCGAGACCAATTGGGTACGGAAAGCACGGGCGTGCTTAGTGTACCCAAATTGGGCAAATTGGTCAAAATGAAAATTATTTGCGATTTGTCCAATTAATTTGAATGAAGATGAGATAATTTGCAAACGTCATCAGGCGTTAATGCTCCAATCAGACTTCCGTGAAATTTAATATCGAGAGGAGGCCAAACCAATTTTAATTCATTCTGGAATCACCTTCCACGATGGAAAATTTAGGTAACTATTTTTTTAGGTGCCCCCCCCTCTTGGAGCAAAAACCGTAGCAGGTATCAAAGAAACGGTTTTTGCATGGTGTAGCCAAAAAAATTTAACCTCAAATTTTTTTGTCGGTTTTCAGACTCCACCGGTTTACCGGTAATCAGCAAAAAACACCGCGTAATTTGCGGTTTGAAGAGAACTACACATTATCTAAACCTAAATATACTGTAGGGGGTAAATTTTAAACGAAAAAATTTTTGGCATTATTATTTTTGACATCCGACACCACCTGGTGGAGTAAAGAGCACTTTTTGATTCTCGGCACTTGATTATCATAGAGACCTGCACTTATACTTATATGGGTACATTTTCACGAGAAAAATTTTTGGCATTATTTGTTTGACACCCGACACCACCTGGTGGGGTAAAAAGCATTTTTTTGAATGTTGGAACTGGAGCATCATAGAGACCTGCAATTATACTTATATGGGTAAATTTCACGAGAAAATTTTTGGCATGATTATTTTGACACCCGAAACCACCTGGTGGGGTAAAGAGCATTTTTTGAATGTTGGAACTGGAGCATCATAAAGACCCTGAAATTATACTTATGCGAAAAAGTTTTCTAGAGAAAAATTTCGGCATCATTTATTTTCACATCCGACACCACCTGGTGGCGAAATTTTTTTTTGGTATATTGCAGAAAACACTTATTTTAAAAAATGTATTGATTTTTACTTGATTTCGATAGGAGACGATTTCGCATCTCAAAAAAACTAAGATGCGACATTATTTAATTTTTTTTTGTAATTTTTTAGTAATTTAAATAATGAGCACTGGTCGAAAACGTAATAACCTCGGCGTAATAACCAGACAACAAAAAGCATACAAAATAAAACAGGTGATTATAGTAGATTATTACTAGAAGCATTTATTTCATTATATCAAATTTTTTTTCTGCATGATTTATTCACATTTATTACAAAACGAGTAAATAATGATTCAAAAAATTTTTTCGTGCAAATTTACCCATATATAAGTATAATTGCAGGTCTCTATTGATAATCAAGTGCCGAGATCAGAAAAAGTGCTCTTACTCCACCAGGTGGTGTCGGATGTCAAAAATAATAATGCCAAAAAATTTACCCCATACAGTATATTTGTAGGTTTAGATAATGTGTAGTTCTCTTCAAACCGCAAATTACCTGTTTTTTGCTGATTACCGTAAACCGGTGGAGTCTGAAAACCGACAAATAAATTTTGAGGTTCAATTTTTTTTTGGCTACACCAATGCAAAAACCGCGTTTCTTGGTACCTGCTAACGTTTTTTGCTCCAGAGGGGGGGGGCACCTAAAAAAATAGTTACCTTAGAGACTTTTACGGGGAAATCCTCAATGATGAATCGGGAACAAATACGCAGCCGTTATTTGTTAAGAAAATTGCCGCCGAAATGTGGGAAAGGCTTCACTTATTTGATCAAAATTGGCCCATTATTTTATAAAATGTATCATCGCCGAGACGTATCCGGAGGAAATTATTGCCCTGTAAATATTTCAGAAAACCCATTTCCTGTAATTTCCAATGTCATATCGAGTCGGTGTCTAGTGTACCCATTTGGTGTACCCAAAACTATGAACTTCCCCTGAAAACCATTGAACTTCAATAACAAAATAAAAAGTAAAAATCAGATTCTTTGTTTACTTAATTATTGCTTCATTCTGATTGGTCTGCCTCCGTTTAATTGTTGACATGACAATGCAAACTTTTTTTATTAGACCAATTTGGGTACAGAAAGCACGGGCGTGCTTTCTGTACCCAAATTGGTCTAAAAAAATAATAATATACAGACCAATTTGGGTACAGAAAGCACGGGCGTGCTTTTCTGTACCCACGGTAAACAAAGTATAGGGAGGACAAAAAAAAGTCGATTGGCCAATTTGGGTACAGAAAGCACGCTCCCAAAAAAATATATATTATATTCTAGAAATTTTATGTTTGAGTCTAAAAAAACGTTTGAAAAGCAAGGTTTATTAAACCACGTGATACTACGTTATGGTAGGCTTCCAGGAAATGTTGTTCATCTCAATAACTGCTCAGTGCTTTGTTCTACCTTAAAATTTGTCTGATTGACTTTATTCTGTTGGGAATCCAAAATATTAAAAATAGTTCTAAATATCATGAAAAAAATCAACGTTTTTTAGGAAAAAATTGTTAGTTTTCTCGATTTAATGAATTTATTTGATTACTTACACAATATTAAGCCAAATATGATATAAGTCTTCATGACCGCTTTTGATTACTCTGGTAGATTTGGGTGGAGGGAGCCAATCCTAAGACTTCTAAGACCCCTTCTAGCCACTCATGAGGCCGCTTTCTCTTCTTTTCAGCCCACATCTATTAGATTAATCAAAAAGTCATAAAAGGATGAGTGTATGCACTCTGGCACTGATTTTCACAAATTATTTATTTTTTCAAAAAATATCAGTTTATCCATACTAAAATCGAAATCGGATATTTTGAAATTTCACTTCCAAAAAATATTTCTGCTCCAGATAAGTCCTAGAAAGCTAATTGTTAACGCAAAACTGTACTCACAAAAACACTTTCCTAAATACTGGGTGAATTGAAAATTATAATTCCAAATTTGATCAAAAAGTATTTTTTCGAAAGTAAAAGTTAAGCAAAAAATGGCCTTTCGATCAATTCGTGATAAAATTTGAACCAAGTATCCGAAAATTTTTTCAGAATAACACTGTTAAATTTCAGAATGCATTGAAAGAAGAAGTTTCTGCGATCATTTTTTCATCATTTTTGGCTGATTTAAAGTGGATTTACCCTTTCAAAAGGCCATATGCCTTGGAGGGTTAATATAATTTAGAGTTTGTGAGCTGAAAAAATAAATTTCAAGTGGAGAAAAATTTATTTTTAATTGTTACTTACTTTCAGAAAAATTTGAATAATAAAAAGTAATATTTGTGAGTTTGAAAAACACAACTGATTCATTATAGCTTATAATTAAGAGGCGACCTTTATGGGATATATTGACTTTGAGCAAAGATTGGGACTCCCAATTTGGGAGACAAAGCAATATGCGATCTCCTCTTCGATTTTTTATTGGCCAGTACCAATAATTCCCGATTCGAAAGAATTTTACATAAAGAAATAAAATCTTACATGTTTTTTAAATTAGCCCTAGAATTCTCTCTGTCGCCAATTTAATGCTTTTTCGACACATTGGATATCTCCTTCTTTAATTTTCATTCAATTTCAATCAGATTTCACCAGCAGATAGCTTAAACAATTTAAAAAAAATTTCATTTTATCATTTTTAAAAAAGTCCTATCACAGGACTCCTGTGTCTCTCACACTGAACATCGACGAGCGCGATAGAAAAAATTGACAGTGAGTTGATAATTATAATTTTTTATTTTGATACATAATAAACCCACCCCCTGTATAAGATACTAACTATTATACTGAAACGGGTACGCTGGATTCATTTTTTTTGGTTTCAAGATCGTAGCTTTTCTAGTTTTCGAGTAAAAAGGTAATTACTATCATAAAAGGTATTTTACAATTTCAAAAATTCAAGGCTATTTTTGTTTTATAATTCCGCTAAATAGGGACATTTGCATTTGTAAATCATTTTCTCACGCAAGGAAAATGATGTCACCCCATAATTTGTACAAACAAACCTTCTCTTTATGAGGGGAATGATTCTTTTGGTTCTCGAAAACAAACTTAATTTTGAGAAAAGTATCTCGCGAAGAAAATGAATTTTGAGATGAGATAAGAAGTTCTGATTACGACCAAATGCATCGTCAACAGTTTTTGATCAAGACAAGTTCAAAGGACCTTAAATTGTGTAACGTAATAAGATCATTAATTTTGGTCCATAATAATGATTGAATCAGGGATCTGATTTTTTCAAAATTTGACCAGGTCGGGTCGATTTTTTTTCTGAAATTTTCCAGGTCGGGTCGGCACCGACTCGACCAGACCCGACTCGACCAGACCCGACCCGACCTGCGTTCCGGGTCGAAATTTCCGACCCGGAAAAATCCGATCCTTGGTTTGAATCCAAAAATAATTCTCAAAAATTTCTGAAAAAATTCAAGTTCTGTAAAATTTAAAGGAGGAGATAGAATTTTTTTGTTAACGCAATTATTTTATTCATAGCCGCTAAACCCTCCGAAGCATAAAAAAAAAGTTCCGCCGAGGCACGATCGCCTTTCATGAGGCTCTAGTTTGAGCGCTGTGTACAGAAACTCTTATGAGATCAACCTTCAATTATCTTTATGATCAAGGTGAAGAGTTAAATTTTCGAAAAAAATTTTTCATATTCTAGAAAATTTATGTTTCATTCCAGAAAAAATTGTTTGAAAAGCAAAGGTAATTAAAGCACGTGATACTTCCTTATGGTAGGCTAAACAAAATGTATGTTTATCTTGATAACTGCGCAGTGCTCTGTTCTACACAATCATTTTGTCTGATTGAGTATATCTGTTGGGAATCAAAAAATATTTATAAATAAGTTCAAAATTTTTTTGAAAAAATCACTTTTTTTTGGGAAAAATTGTTAGTTTTCTCGATTTAATTAAATTATTTGATGATTATAACAATATTAAGGCAAATCTGGTTGAAGAGTTTCAATCCGGCATGAGTTTCACAAATTAAATATTTTTTCAAAACAAATCATTTTATCCATACTTATATCAAAAGTTGCGTAGGCTTTCACGCCGATTTTTGTTTATCGAATTAAGATATTTTGAAAATTTACTCCCAGAGAAATATTTTTGCTCCAGATATGTCCAGAATGCTAATATATTTTGCAAATTGTACTCAAAACACTTTCCTAAAAACTGGCTTATTTTAAATTTTAATTCCAGATATTGGTCAAAAATAATTTTTTCGGAAGTAAGACTTACGCGGAAAATTGTCTTTCAATCAACTCGTCATAAAATTTGAATGTATCATCAAAAAAAATTTAAGGTGATAATTAAAGATTTACAATTTTTTAATTTTTAAATGTATCGTAAATAGAAGTTTTTGTGATCTTTTTTTGGCTTATTTAAAGTGGCTTGAACTTTTCAAAAGGCTTTATGCCTCGGAATGTTAACTCAGACAACATGTTTAATTTGCAAATAAAGTGTCTCAAACGTTCAATATAATGTCGCTCGGTCCACCTCCTTAAAGCTAAAAAATATTTAAAGTTCCATAGATTTTTTTTGTATTTTTATGATTATGTCTGGTCATTTGGAAAGCCAATCGAATGAATCGTTCCAAAATCTAAGTTGACAATGGTGTAAAAAGCCTATTTCTTACTGAGAAGCACTTTGCCTTGGTAAACAAATATATTCAAGCTATACAAATAAACTGTATGAAATTTAAAACGAATATTTTGTTTCAGTTCCATTTGCTCCAGCATGGGCCGCTGATAGCTGCATCAAGGAAAAAAGTTACATGTGCCAACGGAAAGCCATGACAAACGAAAGCGTTGCGAAATCATCTACTGTATTCAATAAGTCTATTGTTTGCTTTCTACAAGTTTTCCTGTTCATCATTTATTTTGCACTTGCTTGATAATATTTTTGTGAAACATCAGATGACAGTCTTAGTTTGTTTATTAAACTGTTAAAATAGTTGATAATATAATTAAGCCAATAGTTAGTATAGTGTGAGCAATCGTAGATAAATTTTTATGAATCCGTTAAAAAATGTGAATTTAGTTATTTTATATGCGTTATTTTGAATGTTAGTCCTGAGAATATTCGAAAAAAAATCACCAGTAGAAATAGTGAGGTCGCCTTGGAGAATTTCAATGATCTGGCAGTAGTGACAACGGTGTCTACAACGTTTGAATTTCAGCTTTGAAACAACTTATCCGATTGACGTTTTAGAAAGTTCAATATGACCACAATTAGAATGGAAAAAATTTAATTATTCTAATTATTGAAAGTTTTTAAAAAAAAAATGGAAAAAATGCTCGATTTAGATTTATAACTTTCTATTTTATTCTGAAAATGTAGGGTTATTTTGATTCGAATGAGGTTATTTTCGAAAAATTAAAGAGAAAGCTTTCTTAATTTTCAGTTGAATGCAAAAACCGTTTTGTTATATCTCATACGGTTCCGACACGGACGACAGTCAAATCTGTCGCGTCTTCAAGAAATTACCTGAGCTGTTTCCAAACGCCGAAATGTTAATAGTGTGGACACCCTACGTACTACCGTGTACGAATTTTGTCTTTTTGTATCACCAAATCAGGTTCATGATCTGGAATTCCTTAAGGGGGTTCTATAGGCCAGCCAGACTTTTTTCGGGGCTCATTACTTTTTATTGCTACTTAATAATATCATAAAAATCTCTTGAATAATAGTTCATAATCTCGTGAACAACTTTTGCTGTAAATTTTCAAGATGGCATGTAGAACCAACCGGTAAATGAGGTTAAACGGGAGCAATATTGTTTTTTAAAACTTCGTATTTTATTTTCGTCCTATTTGAGAAAATATTTAAACTCCCACATAAGTTTTTAAATAGCAAACCAAAAAAAAAGACTGCGATCTTTCTTCGATTTTCATCCTAAAAATGTCTCAAATATGCCGAAAAATACCATTTTTTGCTATTTTGGCCACGGACAGTCCTATTTTTTTTCCATGTGATTTACAAAACTATTTTAACATGACAATTTGGAAATTATTTTTTAACCTTAATGTTATCCTATCGCGTTTTACATAGCATTAATCAAATCGTGAGCATCCCGGTTCTGGAATTGATATTATAAACTATGTTCGAAATATCAATAGTTCTAGCCCTAGAGATCAAAACATTTTTTTGACACTCAGAAAAAAAATTCAATGTTTTTTTGGAAAATTTTTGTCATTTTGTATCCACATTTTGTGTTATTTGTAACTAAACAAGTCTCGTCGACGTCAAAAATCGTATAATCAGGTCGATAGCATTTCTGGTTCAAAAGATATAGACTGCCTAAAGAACCTCCTTAAGTTTTCTTTATAACTCGATTTTCGGTATTTTAAAGTCAAAAAACTGAAATTTCCCTGAGATAAAAATGAGTTAGTTTGATTTTCGATTCGAAAATTTCGAATCAAACTGTATACATTTGAATTTTCATGGAAATCTCAAAATTAAAATTCAAATATTTTGTTAGTTTTTCATGTACAGAGTGAATCAAGAGCAAAATTTAACAGCTTTCAACCGAAGGAAATTCTAGAAACAAGGGCACGCCGGAATCGGTGAAACTGTAAACTGGCATTTCTAGTTTTTTCAAAATATCCGTTAGCGTAACCCATTGCAATTTTGGTTCTGCAGGCCAAACAAATCGGTCACATCCCAAATTTTCCATAATGCACAAATGCATAAAAAATTCTGGAGTTTTTTTGCAGAGAAAATTTTCTTTAAAATAATTTCCGTTTTCATCTGGGATAAGAGCTGCCGCCACTTTCTCTCCATTGACAACAATATAATAATAAGGTATTCCGTTAAAAATCATATTCTTTCAAGTACTTTTTTAAGTTTTTTTTTGCAGATTTGAAAGGTTTCTTTACAATTCAAGCTCTTTTAAATGATAGACTTACAGCCTGAAACAGCTGAATTGAGGTTTTTCAACTTGATAAGTTGTGCACAGGTGACATCATAGTATTAATATTAACGCTTCTCATCTGTTCCTTCATTTCTAACCCTGATGATTGACCCTCGGGTTTTTTTTATTTGAATCGAATCTAATATCAGCACAAATTTTTGGAAATTTACGAGGATCTAATGGACGTAATTTATACAAGTTTAACTATTCGATGATAGCTGGAATAGAACAAACATAACCTTGTCTAGTTGAATGTGAATTCCAGTGAAAGTTCAACAAATTTCATCCCAAATTTGTTTGAAAACTTTTTTAGGTTGTGATAACAGCTGGTCACAAAATTTAAAGATCAACACAAGAATGGCGACCAATCATACCATAGTTAAATTCAGGCTCAATTGTGGCAAATTTAGAGGTTGTGAGACAAAACTTCCATGGTTTTTAAGCTTAACAGGGTTTTAACGTGCCAAATGAATAAACAATTATTGATAATAATTGATCATTCATTATCAGTAATGCCGATTCAGTAACATCAAATTTTTATCGTACTAATATTCAATTCATAGTTCAATTTATAGTAAGTCATAGTTTTAATTTGATAAACTATTACTGTTTGACAATGTTATAATTATTATTTGACTGAGAGAGCAAAGATTTGAAGATTGACTCGATATTAACGATTCCTTAATAACTGCAGCACTTTATTTTGCCACAACCATATTTCTGGATCAAAATATTGTTAAGCAAAAAACAAAGATTATTCTTGAAATCTGTAGACATTCTATTTTTATATAATGTTGATATTGATTACGATGCACGAGTTCATATATAATATTTTGTTTGTTTTTTCTTGTGAAGTACCATTTCGGGACACGAATCGCGTGATGATAACGTTTCTGTCGATAATATTAAATTGAATCAAAATACAACCTCAAATAAAGCACCTAAAATATGAACAATACAAAAATACACTTTTGACTCTGGAAAAACTAAATTTACCGCTTAAACAAACGCCAATTCTGCGTCACTGTGGAAATTTGTATGAACTAAGTCGGTGCCAATTTGGTCTTTATAGATTTTTTTGAAAAAATTTCATAAATCAACATAATGAGCGCAAGATTTTTTGCGCATCAAAAACATTAAAACTAGTTATGAAAAAACCCCTGAGCCGCCATTGGTAATCATAATTGATAAAATATAAATTTGCGAAAAACTACTATTACGTGCTACACTAAATGTATCGTCACAGAATATACTCGTATCTTTATAATTAAGTTTCACAAGTTCAGTTTTTAAGAAAATAGGGACAAAATTTGCAGTTTTGAAATCCAGGTGTATGTTCTTGGACAGCATCTGCGCAAATATCATTTGGAGTTCTCAAAATCGACAAAGTTTCGAATCAACGCCATCCACATTTTTTCGGCCTTTTGTTTGGTGATAACGGCTGCTTTTCACTTCCGGCTTAATTGACGTTATTTTCGCAAGAAATTTAGAATCTTTCAAATGAAAGTTCATTCTTTTGCAAATTTTTTAATCGAAACTTCACCATGTTCGATAGCGTCTTGAGTATGATTAGTCCCAAATTGGCGCTGAAGAGGCTGTCCTGGACCAAAACGACAAAATTTTCGTTTTTCATTCCGATTTTCTAGTTGAGTTTCATTTTCCAGGACGTATTGAGAAAAATCTCTTTCTTTCAAAGGCACCTGATGTCTGCAAAATGATGAATGCGGCAATTCATTTGACTTCACAACTTCCCAATCAGCAAATGAGTTTTC
>SCLH01001005.1:41355-82698 GCA_004367855.1 Oikopleura vanhoeffeni | reverse complement strand
TTTATAAATTACTTTTGATTTATGAGATATAAATCAAAGCGGACAAAACTATGACGTAGGCCAGATTCTTGTGCATTGTTTTCGACAGAGATAAAAATTGTAGAGACAACTGTGATCGTGTATCACGTGATATGGTACACCTTGCTTTTCTCACTAGTTTTTCTAGAACTCAAAATTAAAATTCTAGAATATGAAATGTTGAATGCAAAAATATGACCTTTCAACTTCCTTATGCAGACAAAATTAAAATTCCAACTGCCTTAAGCTCTCTGTGAACAACATTCAAAGTAGAGCCACAATTGTGGCTCTGGTGCCTTGGCGGAACTTTTTTTTAGATGCTCACAAGAGTTAAATTAAAAAATTTAAGGTCTGATCGAAGAATAAAATATTAAATACATAAATTAAAATTTTGTTGATCATTTTTTGTGAAAATTTGAAACATATTCAAAAAATTAAAATTTGTTAGAAAAAACAAATATTTTATTTTAGAATTATTTGTTTAATATAAATTAAAATTTTGAGCAGCTGAAATTTTATTTGGAATTGTATAAAAATTACATTTTTTTAAACAAAAAGTTGAAATTTAACCTTAAATGTTTTTGTTAAAAATTCTTTGAACAAAGATCTTAAATTTCCTATCATAATTTCAAATTTTTGCGATTAAAATTTATATTTCGTGTTTTCAGTAGGATTTTCATAAAAAAATTAAAATTTTGTTAGAGAATCAAAAAATTAGTTAAATAATTAAAAATTTATTTCAAAATAAACAAAACCGTACGTTTTAATTAAAAATTGTATTTAATTCAAGTTATTATAATCGGAAATTGATGTCTCTAATTTGAAATACATTTTCAATTTTTGAATAAAATTCTCATTTTTGAATAAGACAGCCAATCTTTTATGTTAGATTAACAGTTTTTTCAATTTTTTTGCAAAATATTCGATAATCAAATTTCCTGATACTAGTGTTATTTTAAATATCTCAATGCGTTTTTTTCAGTGTCTACCTAAATTCTCGAATTTAGCTTGAGATAATCGGATAAATTTTTAAATTCCAGAGAACATTCATATTTCCGATTTAATTTACAATTTTTTCTTTCTGCGTTTTAGATGCCTTTCAAAAGGTGCTAGATGGTCCGCGCTAGTTACGACGCTCAATCTTGATGAATAACAATCTTGTGATAGTTATCTTGAGAGTTTTGGTCAACCCAGAAAGATATGCTTGAGACTTTCACCCTATTTTTCTTTTAAGAGTCGTGAACCGTGATTACTTCAAAATAAAATTTCATCTCACATATTGAAAGTGTTTGAATTCATGTTAAAAAAAATGAAAAAATTTCTAGCTTTTGTCATATTTTGAACTTGGCAAGCTGATGTATAATTGTCTGGTGAATTTATTTTGGTGTGTAACCAAAGAGCTGTCAGACCGTCAATATTAACCAAAATATCATGCTCGGTATCAGTTTCATGATTAAGTAAAAATACACAATATTTTAGCGTGAATTACTGCTGCAATTGCCATGTTCAATGGTTGATTTCAAAGATAGGGAACACACTTTTGAGGCAACTTTAGAATTTTGGCAAAACTGCAAGTAGATCTTGTTAAGCATAGTAAAACTATAGTTTTTTGTTGGAGCGTTCGATTATTACAATCATTTCGAAACAAGTTTTTAACGGTAAGATTATTTTCGCAAGATTTGCATCTGAGTAATTGCACTTGAGTAAACAAAGTGGGTTCGAAATTGGCTATTAAAACTCCACTATCTACTCTTCAAAAAGATCATTAACACGGGTTATACAGCTACATATTAAGTTAGATTTTCGAAATCTAGTTGGACATTAATGTAGGATTCATTTGGTTGTGATCATAAGTCCCTCGAATGCGTACCGTCGTACCAGTTGGAATACTTGGCGCCAAAGCAGTTAAATGCTCATATAAGTGTTTTCTTAATTCAGTGCCCGATTCGGATCGGAACGGTATCTAGTTTCTAAGGATTTTGTGATATTCAACACAAGAAAAAATGGATCATATACATGTGATTCCTCACACCTACCATGTTCTTGGATTCGAATTTAAGAATTCTAGAAGGATGTCTATGTAGGTAGCTGAGCAAGTACATGTAAATAAGTATACTGGTATTTGGAGTTAAGAGGAGGGGTTAACAAGGTTTTAAGCGTGTAGGATTATTTTTTTTCGAGGGTAATTGTTTTAAAACAAATTTTTTAACCGATAGTTGGGGGTATATTTCTTCAATTATTTTTTTTATGTTAGTAGCGATTTGGCTACATCTAAAACTAGATAGTTAAACTCATACAGAAAAATTTTAATTCAGGATTATTTTCGTCATCTTCTCGAAGTAACTTATTAGGGTTAGGGCCAAACTCTCGATTTTTAATTCAGAAATTTTAGTTTTCACCAAAGTTTTTAGGGTATTGGTTATTTATAAAATTTCTTCAAGATTTTAAGAGCACTTTTCAAGATTTTGTTCATTAGAAGTAACAATTATATGCACGGTATATTCACCACTAGGCACGAATTTTTATACTGACGAGGTGCAATTGCTTGTTATATATCATCATACTTGTAGTATGAATGGAAGTTTTCCTATATTGCTCTAGTTCCAGTTTTTCGTCATATCATACGACTTTTGTCCAAAAAATCAAGTTATTTTCGGACCATTTCCGTTTCAGGAAGTTTAGTCCGGGGTCAAAAGAATTCATTCACTTAAAATTTTACTTTTATTTCGTTTACGGACCAAAAGAGACAATCTTCCACATATCTACAATAAATAAAATGATATTTTCATCCATATATTTTTGAATTATGGTAGATTCAAGCATATGTAAAAAATATTACTTATGTGCAGGGCTAATTTTCGAGCCCATTGATAGCCAGATTTTTGGCGATAAAACCCATTGAGAGTCCAAAAACGCACTAATTTAAAAAAACATCAATCAAAAATCTTTAAAAGTCGTTTAGGTGAAAAAAAATTCTTGTCATTTTCAGAAAAGTAAAGCAGTGGCTCTAGGTATATTTATCGATTATGTAATCCACCACTCTAGGCACATTAATAGACGGGAATAAACTAACGGCGTCGAAAGTTAATTAGCCAATTTCGAGGCCCACTATTGCTAAATATCAGATGCAAATCTTGCGAAAATAATTTACTGTTAAAAAAACTTGTTTCGAAAATGATTGTAATAAATCGAAAAAGCTCAACAAAAAATATATTTTACTAAAAAAAGCATATAATTATCTCAAAAAGAAGAACATTAAACTTCCTATGATCGAATCAATATTTGTTAATTCCAGAGAACATTTATATTTCCGATTTAATTTACAAATTTTCTTCTTTCTGAGTTGAGATGCCCTTTCAAAAGGTGCAGATATTCAGTGGTAGGCACGAGGCTCAAGGACTGAGCGTCGTAACTAGCGCGGACCATCTAGCACCTTTTGAAAGGCATCTAAAACTCAGAAAGAAAAAAAATTGTGAAATTAAATCGAAATATTGAATGTTCTCTTGGAATTAAAAATTAATTTGATATCTGAAGCTAAATTCGAGAATTCAGGTGAAACTGAAAAAAACTCATTGAGATATTTAAATAACACTAGTATCAGGAAATTTGATTATCGAATATTTTGCAATGAATTGAAAAAACTGTTAATCTAACATAAAATAGGCTCTGTCTAATTCAAAAATGAGAATTTTATTCAAAAATTGAAATGTATTCAAATTAGAGACATCAATTTCCGATTATAATAATTTGAATTAAATACAAATTTTAATTAAAAGTACGGTTTTGTTTATTTTGAAATAATTTTAAATTATTTAACAATTTTTGATTCTTTAACAAAATTTTTAATTTTTTTATGAAAATCCTACTGAAAACACTCGAAATAGGAAATTTTAATGGAAAAAATTTGAAATAATGATAGGAAATTTAAGATCTTTGTTCAAAGAATTTTAATAAAAAACATTTTAGGTTAAATTCAAATTTTTGTTAAAAAAATGTAATTTTATACAATTACAAATAAAATTTCAGTCTGCTCAAAATTTTAATTTCTATTAACAAATAATTCTAAATAAAATATTTGTTTTTTCTAACAAATTTAATTTTTTAATATATTTCAAATTTTCACAAAAATGATCAACAAAATTTAATTTATGTATTTAATATTTCATTTTTGAATCAGACCTTAAATTTTTTATTTAAATTGTGTGATCAAATTTATTCGCAGAATGCAAATTCGTCAAATGTTCGGACCCAGGAAATTTTATAAAATATATCGATCATGATGCCCGAGTGACTAAATATCCGGGTACGGACAACTCTGCACGGTTTTTATTTTTGGATCGAAAATGTTTAGGGCGGCTTCACTTTTGACTCAAAAATAGGGAGAGCGCTGGCTCAAAATAAATAAGGTCATTTTTGTGCGACAGCAAAGGTGTTATTGCGGCAGTTTGAATAAATAAAAAATAAAATTTAACCCACATACTCAGAAGTTATGAACAGTGACGTACCAGCGGTGGCCAATCTGGCCACTGACTTTTAAAAAATCATTATTTTATCAGTGAACTGTTAACGAAAATATAAACTATTATTCAATAGCTTCAACAATATTTTGATAGAAAAATTAAAATTAGTATTTTTTCGGTTTTTACGATAATTGTTTTTCTTTGAGACAATATCGTAAATAGAGAAATTGTAAACAAAAAATCAACGACAATGTTCAATTTTTGAAAAAAAATTAAAAATCAAATTTTGAGTAAAAATTTTTTAATTTGCTGTTCGTTATATACCATTGAATAAGATTTTCATCCAAACTTTTAAAAGATCCAACGAGGAAATATCCGTGTTATCGCAAAGACGCAGACCAAGTTAAAATCGGCAATGATAAATATTTTTGTCAGCTTCGGATATGAGATTTTTCAACATTTAAAATCTTTATATTCTGTCTGAAGCTGATAACACTCCAAAAATCAATCTGATTGATACACGTTAATATCTTAAAAAAAATAGGCGTGAAAACCTACCGAATTCTTGAATAAAGGGTGTAATTTTGTACCTTTTTTTTCCAAATTGGATAGATTTGAATTCCGCCGTTTTTGATTGGTTGAATCTGAGAAAGACATAGGTTTTTCAAAATTAATCGTTCTCATCAGCGGATAGCAATCTTTCCCTTTGGAAAAAAAGCGTAAAAAAATTACATCCTGTATATATCCCCTATTCCAAACTATTGTAAATATCCCGGCCCCTACTACTTAAACACACTACGTTTCCTTATCAGGCCGGATAATTATAAAAGTGTGAATAGGAGATTATCAAACAAATGATGAAATAACTACCGGGCAGGCACAACAGTTGTCCACATGTTTTAATGTTGTATCTTAATAGGTGAATAGTACGGACAGAATTCTCAGAATAAAGACGCGTCCGTTAAAGTTATATACAAAATGGATCCATAAAAAGACTGTCAAATAATGAAATCATTAAAAAAAAAATTACACCTTCTCATGTGAGAAGAAGGTGCCTCAATTAAAGAGCGTTAATAAACTTCGTAATAATATTTTTCAGAAAAACCAAGAATCGAAACAAACTTTGCAAAAATCCAACGAAAGTATATACAAAGATTGGAGAGACAGCAGGCTTAGGCATGTGTTTATAAAGGTGACATATTTTCATTACTCTGTCTGGGTTATCGTGTCAAAAGTTTCACTTGGTTGTTTATTTATTGAGAAAATTTCTCAAGATTAAGGGGTGGTCTCCTGGAGAACCTGATTTTTTACATTTTGAAATGAATTGTTTTAGCAGAATAGATGTTCAATCGAAAACAGAACCAACTTTATCCTGGGACAGACCAACCTATATGGATGAAATATTCATGAGTCCATACCTCTGACCTTCATAGCGGTTGTTTAAAAAAGCTTCTTAAAAATCATTTTAAAATTGATGCATTTCTTCAAGCGATATGTTATTGGCATGATTTTGATCTAGTACTTCGTCCGACAATGCAAATCTGTTGGGCTCATTTTCTTAAATTTGCTACAAACGCAAGACAATTTGTATAAAATTATAAAAATATTGATTGAGGACCTCTTGAAAAAAAGATAATCGATTTCTTCAACGTTTATACAATCATAATTCGATATACGTTTTATGAGAACCAAATACAAGGGAACAATTTTGGTAGTTGCTTTTTTGCGATTCTCGCTCCAAATTTCTACAAAGCCGCAAACATTTTTAAAAATTTCACAATGTTATCAAAAATGAATATTATTTTTCACAAATGCCATTTTCATCAGAGACGCCTATTGAGTTTTAAATCACTAATATTTTCAAGACATTTGTGAAAAATCAATGTCAAATATAGTCCAGTTCTTCGAGAAATAGACGATATCTGCTTCAAAAGAAATTACTCTTGTTTTGTCTTTGATTGGGTCAATAATATAAAAAAACATTTGGTGTAATAAGACTCATATTACACCAAAAAAATTTTTCAATATAATTTTGAAATCACAATGAATTATCTTTTTCCTGATATGTAACATGACCCGTAGGACGTGAGATATCTATCTTTTCTACAGGACACAAGGAAAAAGTAAGTTTTTGACCGACCTACGTATAATTTTAGATATATCGTTTATTAGTTGAAACTGATCTTTCATTTGATATCTGCGGACAAAAATTTCAAAACACGAAATTTATTGAAAACAAGATTCCAATTTTTTATAATTTGTGATGAATTTATCAAGTTTGATTGCATGACGCGTGCTGCATGAGTCAAAATGTTCCATAATTCACTAAAAACGGAATGCTTTTTTCAATCTTGCAATATCTGAAAAGTTACAATTTTGACGCACACGTACTCTAACTCACAAAGTATCGCAAAGCTTACATCAAGTGCTTTAATAGAAACATCCGAGTCATCGTAAGAAAATTGAATTCAAGTAACCACTTTGAATGAAATTTATTGCCAAGATTGGTGACAACAATTTGGTCTGAAAATAGTGTTGAGTCATAAGTTCTTGAATCCGCAGGTTTTTTATTTTGTCAAATTCATTTGAAATCTTTTATTTCATCCTTTGTTAATTTGGACCCACTAAATAACTTTCCATCTTTTATGAAAATTTACGCCAAATTTTAAGTAGTTCTGTTCACGTGAAAGGCTGTCAATGTGAATTTCTTATATTCCGTTTAAGAGAATATATACTGACGAATATATATGATTAATGAATACTACTATGACTGATGAATATATATATATCCCTTATACCTGGTGGTTAGAATGCGCTAGCCATTGAGAATTTGCCCTCGCGCGGTAGTGCTCGGGAAAAAGTCCTGTCTAAAAAATAACGAGGGCGAATGTAGGCGAAAAGTGATAGATGTGACGCTAGTTAAAACGAGAATTGATCGGAGTCAGCGCTGCTAGGTTATGGTGGAAAGTTATCGTTCAGCCCGCTGCGCCCTCTAGGGGCTTAGCTCGCGAAATATTTTGAAAGAGAGAAAGACTCTTGTCTGAAATAGCCTGCTAACAATTGAAATGTCGTTAATAGCCTTATTCCTGTTTAGCTCATAAATTTGTTATTTCAAATGTCCCTTAGTTTGTTAACTTTTTAAGAAAGCTTATTTTAATTGTCTTAAAATGGATCCTTAATAAATTGTAACAAAAACTTGATTGACTAAGCAGCATTTTGAGCCCTAAAAAATGAGTTTTTAAATTGCAAAAAAACCGTTGTTAATAGAAAAAAATAGATTACTATTTCTGGAAATGGCTTGTCTAAAGGTATGGCAATTCCACCTTTGCGAGTTTAGCCGAACTTTTTTGTAGAATTGAATGTGGTGGATTTTGGTAACGACGTAACGCGGCAGGAACTACTTAGGATACACGAGTCTTACTCGCAGGCCTTGGAGCTCAACGGGCGGGTGACGAAGATCACGGGCTGAGGGTCATTAGAACCTCAAGGGTCATTAAGACCTGGAGAAGTCGACCGAGTGTGTTGCTAGTGTATTGAAGTGCTTACATAAGTGGAAGTTACTACACTAGATTCTAGATGCTTATTCGACCAATAGGAGGCGAATAGGGCAAATCCAACTGTGTATTCACTCAGATATTAGATAACTCGGCACATCGGAGAGATTCACATATCCGAGTAAGTCACAGAGAATAGATTTATTTAAACTGTTGAATAACCTAAATAAATAAGGTTACGTATATCAAATACAAACTGTTTGTGTCGACCATCGCAGGATAAGGCATTCAAGCAAACTGTTGCAGAAGTTCACGTAGAAGGTTTTTATCAAGTAGACTTAGAAGTCTAAAACATATAGCAGTTCCGTTCTACGTACTCACTGACGACGTAGCGTTAGACTAGATTTACTCCTATTGTTACGTGGTGTCTTGAATTGAAACGAAAACCGCAGTTTTCGAAGAAGTTTGGTGGAGAAGAAATCCTAAATTTTGAACGTGTAAGTCTTACGAGGTTGTAAGCTGAAGGAACAAGTATATTCCGGGTCAGCCGTTGGGAAAACCGTGCCGGTTTGGCGTACCTTGGTCAAATTTAGGTGTTTAAAAAGTTAAAAAATTCGGAATTTTTTTAATTTTTTTTCAAAATAGCTGGTTTGGACGTTTAGTGTGGTAATTACACTAGGGGGCCAGTTGGAGATTTGTTGTGAAGTTTAGAATTCGATTATAGAAGCAGCGAGGGTGTTACAGTACGTGTGGTAAATCACCAAGGGCACGTCAGAAGCTGTTGTGAAGTATCATTTTTGTCTGTTAACCAGTTCTCTGAGGGCGTCGGTAACTGTGTATTTAACGATAGGGTCAACGGGTCGTAGGACTATTTGTTTTGGGTTTTTCTGTCGGTTCTATTTTTAAGGATGGCGGAAAAATTCAAGCAAATGGCGAGTCCACGCAATGGCTGGGCACGGCAGGGAAGTGTGGCGATGTGGACTCATTGAAATGAATAAAGATCTCGAGTAAAGACACCTTTCGAGAATTGGAAACATGGATGTCAGCAGTTGACACGGCGATCCAAAGAAAGAAAGAATGTGCGCCGGAGCCACAAGAAACTTTAAATGACATGGAAGTCTTGAGCGTTACACATTGGGAGGTTATGTGTTTTGCGATCAAGGGTGTGTCTAGCACTATGGAGCAGTTGAAGAATTGGTTAGAAACAGAGATTTCCAAAAGCAAACTACCAAACCGCCTGAAGGGGATATGTGTATTATACAGGCGGGTTGTGCATATTGAGAGGACGCTACTCCGGGCAAAAAGGTCGTCAAAATCTTCGAAAAAGGTTCAAGCGTTCACAAGCACCGGCCCGCTTAAATGGAGAATGACGGCGTACGTACTCGCGTCGCTGTTCCAAATGTACGTTAGCGAGAAATTACATAGTGAAAAAGGCTCAAAAATGGAGATTTTGAAGACTGGGCGGATTTCAAGACAAAAAATATTGCTGTGGCCAAAATAGTGATGAAAATCGCTCATACCTGGAAAGACTAGGGCGAATTATGGGATTACTATCGAGAAGTAGTAAATTCGGCCAGGTGTCACCAGGAAAATTTATGCTCTGCTGAACGGTTCCAGCGAACTAGAGTCAACGGTGCGTCGTATGCTTTAGAAAAGGATACGAAATGAACGTCATGAGGTGACGAAGAAGTTTCAAAAGCAACGGATGATAAAAGTCAATCCTATTTATGGCTTGGAATAGAAGGTATTGCCAGCGATAGGTCTGCCAAGGAAAAAATGTCGGGTGACTTGAAGATAAATTTGTGGGCGGAGCAAGATTTAATCCGTCGACATTAGCAAGTAAAAAAAACGAAGCACCAATTGGCAGAAACTTGTTTCAGGGGAATGTAAGAAGTCAAAGGGAATTGGGGCAGTTCGTCAAGTCAAAGAATCAGATGATTTGTGGCAAAGTATGATGATGAAGAAATCGGAGAATATGTTTGATTGACGTAATAGACGAATTGGAGGTGATCGCAGCGGTGTAAAAGCTGAACGAGGCGGCGGCCACAGAACACGCAAATTCGATTCAGAAGAAGCAGGAAAGTTTTAGAATTTAGGAAAAAACTTTGCTGCGACGAATAATGCGGGGGTGGTAATCAAAGGGGCCTGAGTAAACCACCAGGTCGCCGGGTTGTTTCGGTCGAAGTTGCCAAAGTTTTCTGCCGAGGTTTGCCGTGAATGTCTCAACGAACCGTTAGTTATTGATGAGGAAAATGAATTTACAGTCATTCCCTACGTTCCTAATAAAAAAACCTCAGGCCTATGGTTAAACGGGTCAGGGTAAAAAAGGGCATGGACAAAAAGGAAAAAGTAAACGCAGTGACAAATGAGCCAGGGACGTGTTATAAACGACTTGACGGGAAAAAATTTGATCGTCGCAGCATTCAAAAGTTATCATGGAGTCGCAAAAGAGGAGCTCATTTGCCACAATGGACTAAACCGAAGCCCAGAAATCTGTTTCGGTAAAAGAAATGGGGGCCGAAACCAGACCATAAAGGCTTTTTTACACCCATTTAGGATAGTAGATATTACTTACCTCAACAGAATTGATACAGAAAAGCAAATATTTATATTAGACCTCGGAAAAGCAATCGGTGTCAGTGGTTGCATTCCGGAGTCTGTTAAGAAGGGTGAGAAAGTCTGACGAGGCGTTATAAACCGGGAAAGAAGATTTGTCCACAGGCCAGCTGGCGAAAAACATTGGAAATTGGTCTGTTTGCTACTTTTGAATGTTGTCGTGGGGGCATAGGAAAAAAGATAAAGGTGGTGGACGCGTTTTGATCTAAACTACGAAAATNTAAATCGAAAGCTCAACAAAAAATATTAGTTTTACTAAAAAAAAGCATAGGAAGTTTAATTTGAGAATTTAGGTAGAAACTGAAAACAACTCATTGAAAAATTTAAAAAAACACCAGTTTCAGGAAATTTGAGTAAAAAATATTTTGCAAAAAATTGAATTTTTTGTTGAATCTTACTCAAGAATGAAGTAATTCGATTATTCAAAATTAAATTTCGAAATAGAAAATTATCAGAAAAAAACTGTTAATTTATTAAAAAAAATTGGCTGGCTAGTTCAAAAATGAGAATTTTATTCAGAAATCGAAAAATGTATTTCAACTTGAAGACATCAATTTCCGATTATAATCATTTGAATTAAATACAATTTTAAATTAAATACGTACGGTTTTGTTCATTTTGAAATAAATTATAAATTATTGAACTACCTTTTCGATTTTTAAACAAAATTTTAATTTTTTAACGAAAATCCTACTAAAAACACGAAATAGATATTTTTTAGGTTAAATTTTGAACTTTTGTTATAAAAATGTAATTTTTAATTAATTTTAAATTAAATTTCAGATGTAACATCTGAGATATTCAAAATATGAACTTCTTATAAACAAATAAGTTATATCCTTTTCTCAACGGAACTCCATCTCAAAAACGTTTACTATCTCTATAGCCCGTGTTCGAATTCCACTGATGTTGTCTAAGTGATTGTTTGAGTGATAACATACTGATCAAATTAAGTGGTTTCAATATCAAGCACCCTTGCCTATAATCATACTCAAGAAAATCAGTAAGACAACATCAGTTGGATTCGAACACGCGCTATAGAGATAGTAAACGTTTTTGAGATGGAGTTCTGATAGGAAAAGGATATATAAAATATTTCATTTTTCGATTAAACCTTTAATTTTTTTATCTAAATTTTCTGATCAAATTTATCCCCAGAATGCGAATTCTCTAATGTTCGGAGTCAGGATTAAAATTGTCAAACAACAAATAAACAAGAATTTCCAATTTTCAAAAAAAAAAATTAATAATCAAATTTTGCGAGTGAAATCTTAATGTGCTGTTTGTTATAATCATTGAATAAAATTTTTATCTAAACTTTTAAAAGATACAATGAGAAGAAAAAATCCGTGTTATCGCATAAGACGCAGACCAAGTTTAAATCGGCGATGCTAAATATTTTTGTTAGCTTCTGATATGAGATTTTTCAACATTAAAAATCTTTATCATTTCCTGTCTGAAGCTGATAACACTCCAAAATCAATCCGATTGATACACGTTTATATCTTAAGAGGGTTCTGTGTGCTGGATTGCATGCAAAAATTATCTTTCTTTGTTTGATAAATTAAGCAAATAAATACAATTCCTGGGTCAATCGGTCTTGAGAAAACAATTTCGGCGAAGAAAATTTTTGTAATTCGACTTTGAACCCTTTTTTGAGAGTTTTAACCAAAAAAGAATATCACATAAATATGGCCAAAAATGTTATTTTGATAGTGAAATTGAATTCTGCATCAAAAACTGAGCTAGGAAAGTATGTTTTTATAAGTTCAACACTAATACTAACTGAATTCAGGCCTTTGATTGTTTGTTATGATATTGACATGCTCCTTTTATGTGTATAGCGTAACGCACCTTCAATATGATCAAAAGAGATCACCGCAAAATAACAAAAATAAAATCCCAACGTCTGATATATTTTTTTGTGTTTAATATTTTCTGTTTTAACAAAAAAAAAATAAATAATATTAGACATATATATCCCATTTTACGAAAGTCATTTTTCAAGTCATTCTTCATTATCACGAATAATAAAAACGTAATCTGTTTTTAAAAAGCCCAACATATTGGGGTCAACGATGTTTCTGATTGATTTTGAAAGTTTAAATCAATTCGGAAATAAACTCCACGAGAAATATCCTGCTGGAGACAAATAAAGGCTTGAGAAAAAGCGTTCTCGTAAAGTGTTTTACGAGCTTAGTACGATTTTTAATATAAATTTACATATCTCAAAATCATGACCAGTGTTCACGGAACTACATTTTTTTTTCATTTCAACTTTCCAACATCCCAAACCAAATGTATAAGGCTTCAAAAAGTAGTCAAAAACTCTCCAGCAATTGCTATGTTAGCACTCAGAACCCTCGTAAAGAAAAATCGGCGTGAAAACCTACCCAATTCTTGATGTACTAATACGATTTGAAATAAGGAATTCGAAAAATAAATAATCGGTTTTAATGTGTTTCAGCTATCTTGTAGAGAATTTTTTCCTGAGCATTTTAAGATGTAGGATTTTTTTGTTCTTCAAGAATTTTTCAAAAAAAATTGATTTTTCGGTCAATTTTTCGTGATTTCACAGGTCGTCTGGAATCCAGTTTTAGCGAAGCCGTATGAAGGGCTAGAAGGCTGATTTTTTGGTCAGTGAAAATTAAGTGTTTTTCGGTTAGCCGTTTTTTTGATTAAACTAGAACTGGATTCCAGACTACCTGCAAAATCACGAAAAATTGGCCGAAAATTTTTTTTTTTTGGAAAATTTTTGAAGAACAAAAAAATCCTGGGTCTTAAAATGACCAAAAACAAAACTCTACAAGATAGCTTGAACACATTTAAACCGATTTTTTTTATTTTTGAAATTTCTTATTTCAAATCGTCTAATGGAACTAGAAGTAGTGTTTTATTTTTCCGACTTTTGTTTTGAAACAAAAACGCGCAAAATATTTGTTTGAGTTACAGAGAAATGACAATTTTCGCAGTAGTGTGCGTGTCGTGGCGAGCATCACAGCGTCAATACTATCAGGCACACTGACATTAGTGAGGAAACATTAATCCACCTAATTTATTATCTGGGAACTCAATTTTTTTTATTATTTCGACAGAAAGGGTATCAATTATTTTCATGCACGTCAGAAAACTCAATAATTTTAAAGTTAACTCGGGTAAGACCGCAGTTAAAGATGCCCAGCCGCCCGTCAGGCACTGCAGTGCCTGATTATTAAATGCCAATTAGCTATGGTTTTTCATTGAGGGACCTGCCCGATTAAGTCTTTGATGTAAAAATTCAGAAAATTATCTCGCTAATGATTAAAAAAAATGGTCAAACGTTGCAAATTAACTATCTTATTTGATCGAGGAAAACATATAGAGTATTAAGCATGAAGTGAAGGTAATTCGTTCAAATAAATTCAGCCAATCAGCGAATAGCATCTGAAAGAACAATTGTTCATGATGAGACTCAAAAAAATAACATTTTTATCAGCCCCTATTCAATACTTTACGTCCCGGAGCAGATTCGACTATACCGTGATGGAAAAATGCCTTTGAATTTTCTGTAGAGTAGCCTCACATATTTTTTAGACTGATTTGAGACTTTTTTTGCAAAAATAAGTACTGTACTTAAGTACTGTTATTTCCTAAAAAACGCACAAATATTTTTTCGCGAAAAGTTTCAGCGTACACTTGGTCGACGATGATCCAAGTATGTATAAGGGTCAAAAATCCGTTTAAAGTCGATCACGCACTGCAGTACCTGACGGGCGGCTGAGAGTTAAGTCAAAAATTGACTTTTCAAAATTCAGAATAAGGCAGATAACCGTGCCCTCGACATATATGTCTGTGCAGAATAGGCACTGTAAAAAAAAATAAGCTTCCCGGCCAGGGGTCGGCATAACTTTTGAAAAACCTGATCGGATCGAATCGGATCGGATCGACAATTTCAAAAACCTGATCGGATCGAATTTGATCGGATCGACAATTTCAAAAACCTGATCGGATCGATCCGATCAAGTTTTTGTCGATCTAGATCGAAAAAGTCAATCCGATCAAGTTTTTGTCGATTTAGATCGAAAACAAATAAGTGTTTAATAAAGGGGTTTCTCGACTCCATTTGATTCACAGGCACGCTAGAAATCAAAAGATGCCGTTTTATAATTAATATCAAAGGCGTGTTTGAAAGATCACAAAAGTTTTTGAAATAAGTACCGTTATTCGAAGCTTAATTAATTCACGCAGTCGGAATGAAAAATCTATAATATTTTAGAAAACTAATTAATTTTACTTCAAAATGTAAAATAGTTAAGAAATTATTTATTTTTAATGAGAGTCGATTTTCTCTTTCCATTTTACCGATATAATCTTGTGTTGTGCTCTCGGCTTGACTTGAAAAATCAATAACAATTTATGCAGCATAGTTACGCAGCAAAATTGCAGTCAGTCACGTTGACCAAAATAGAAGGTAAGAGAGATATATCAAATCGCAATATGCGTTTCCGATGTATTTCTTGCGAAAAAACAGAAAAAAGTATTTTTCAAAAAATTTGAATAATTTTTGTCATTTTTTTCAAAATTTAAGATATTGATACCTACTGTAAAACTCATGCCAATATCGCGCGCAGGGCGCACAGCTTTTTTAGAGGTTTTCTAAAATTTGACCATACACAAAAGTGCGACCAGCGAAAAGTTCAGTTACTACCGAATGTGTTTTTAGCTTTTGGGGTGTTCCCCGGGGAGATTAAAACGCCCCTTAAATTAACTAACCAAGTCGCGCTCTGATTGGTTAAGCGTGAATCTTCCTCGGGAACACCCCAAAAGCTAAAAACATTGAGTATAAGAAAAAAATTTTCATCAAGTCATATTTCGTACTTGATTTTCTGAAAAAATTGCAGTCGTCACGTTCGTTGACCAAAATAGAAGGTAAGGGAGATGTACCAAATCGAAATATGCGTTTCCGATTTAATTTTTTGCCAAGAAACAGAAAAAAAATATTTTTAGAAAAATTGAAAAATTTCATCATCTTTTTTTCGAAAATTTAGATACTGATTAGAGTGGGCCGCGATTGAAGTTTCTGTGTTGAAGCTATTTTGGGGAAAATCTGAGGTACTGATAGTATTTTTTTCCAGACAAACATTTTTTGGGAAATTTTTTTTAAAAATTTTTCGTCCTTCTTTCTGATTGGCTGAAATTAAAATGTATTTGAGTCATTGTGAGACAAGAAAACGTATGCGCAATAAAATTTCCGATCATGGTTCATAATGTAGAATTACGAAATTGGTATAAAAACCATAAAATACCCCAAAAAATTAGTTTTTTCTAAAAATTGTCTTTTTATAGACGGTCTTCCTGTGATTCCTAAGGAGATGTTGTATATTTTGACAAATCTCATGATTTGCACAAATAAACTATTTTTATCGGAAAGGAAAGACCTTGTTTTGACCATAAAAAGTCGGAAATTGAAGTTTTGCAAATCAAGGGGTTTAAATTGGTCTAATCGGTTTAAAGATTGTATATGAATAAATTGATTGTTTAAGGAACGCATTAAGTTATGAAGATATCATCGAATTTGAAAATTATATTTTTTATTTAGTTTTATTGAAAAATGGGCCCCTGATCGGCCAGGCCGATAAAGAGGGATTTTATGTACATTACTTAATTTTGTTGAAAAATGAGCCCCAAATCGGCAGCAGACCGATAAGGGGGGATATTATATTTAAATTTTTTTTTTGACAAATGAGCCCCGAATCGGCCGAAGGCCGATAGAGGGGGATATTATATTTTTAATTTATTTTTTTGACAAATGAGCTCCGAGTCGGCCGAAGGCCGATAAAGGAGGGTATTATATTTTTATTTCATTTTATTGAAAAATGAGCCCCAAATCGGCCGTAGGCCGATAAAAGAGGATTTTATGTTAAATTAGTTAATTTTGTTGAAAAATGAGCCCCAAATCGGCCGGAATATTATATTTTAAATCTAATTTTGTTGAAAAATGAGCCCCGAATCGGCCGAAGGTCGATAAAGGGGGATATTATATTTGAAATCTAATTTTGTTGGAAAATGAGCCCCGAATCGGCCGAAGGCCGATAGAGGGGAATATTATATTTTAAATTTAATTTTCTTTAAAAATGAGCCCCGAGTCGGCCGAAGGCCGATAAAGGGGGATATTATATTTTTAATTTAATTTTGTTGGAAAATGAGCCCGGAATCGGCCGAAAGCCTATAGAAGGGGATATTATATTTTAAATTTAATTTTGTTGGAAAATGAGCCCCGAATCGGCCGAAGGCCGATAGAGGGGGAAATTATATTTCAAATTTGTTTTTTGAAGAATGAGCCCCGAATCGGCCGAAGGCCGATAAAGGGGGATTTTAAATTTTTTTAGATTTCATTTAAAAATGAGCCTAAAACGGCTGGAGGCCGATGAAAGGGGACTTTATGTTAATTATATAATTTTGTTGAAAAATTAGCCCCAAATCGGCCGAAGGCCGTAAAGGGGGATATTATATTTTTTATTTGATTTTGTTGAAAAATAAGCCCCAAATCGGCCGATAAAGGGGGTTATTATCTTTTTTATTTAGTTTTAATGAAAAATGGGCCCCAAATTGGCCGAAGGCCGATAAAAGGCGGAATTATATTTTAAATTAAATTTTGTTAAAAAATGAGCCCCAAATCGGCCAATAAAGGGGGATAATATGTTTTTAATTTAATTTTATTTAAAAATGAGCCCCAAAACGGCTGGATGCCTATGAAAGGGGATTTTATGTTAACTATATAATTTTGTTGAAAAATTAGTTCCAAATCGGCCNAAGGCCGATGAAGTGGGATTTTATATTTTTATTTGATTTGGTTCAAAAATGAGCCCAAAATCGGCCGAACGGGATTTTATGTTATATCCATTTTTGTTGAGATATGAGCAGAAAAAATTGCCAATTTCCAGGAAAGTTTTAAAATTTTTCAGAAATTTTCAAATTTGAGATAACAAGTTTTAAATTTAAGTTTAATTTGAAAAAAATTGGGCAATATGAAAGAAAGTTTTCAAATTTGGAAGAAATAATCTAATTTTGAAAAAAAATTTAAACTTCTAAAGAAAATTTGATAATTTTTATTCAAATTTTCAAACCTTTGTTGAAAAAATTTGAGTTTTTTATCAAATTGGTAAATTTTTTAAAAGCAACATTTTAGTCCAATTGGAACTGCGGGGCCAAAATTTCAAAACGCAGAGCAGCTGGGAACCAATTTAATTTTCTTTTAATTAAGCACTGCAAAATAAAGGATCATAATTGATCAAGAAGCCTAAAAATGCTCAAATTTAGTCTTTTAGCATGGTTATATAATTAGATTTTTTTGTCAGAGCCATTTAAATTAATTTAAAAATTCATTCGATCTAGATCGAAAATTATTAGATTGGATCGAATATTTCAATACCTGATCGGATCGAACATGATCGGATCGACATTCCAAAAACCTGATCGATCGACTGATCGGATCGAACATTTTAAAACCTGATCGGATCGACCTGATCGGATCGACAATTTGAAAAACCACTGAATCGGATCGACAATTTGAAAAACCCTGATCGGATCGACCTGATCGGATCGACAATTTGAAAAACGCCTGATCGGATCGACACCTGATCGGATCGGATCCAATTCAAAAACCTGATCGATCGAACCCTGATCGATCGACAATTTCAAAAACCTGATCGGATCGAAAAAAAGTCGAAAATCAAGTCGATCCGATCCGATCCGATCAGGTTATGCCGACCCCTGCTCCCGGGACATTCATGTTTCGAACTCATATTTTGGATGAAAAACTGCATTCCTCTTTTATTCGTTAATATACTATATACCTGTAAGTTGAGGCTTCACTTCGTTTCGCTGTGGTTCTAATTTCACTGGTTTGAGGTTAACTGGTCCATCGTCAAGTGGTTCAACATGATATATTCGTTCTGCCACTGGTTTTTCGAATTTCTCTTCCGTTTTTTTAATTTGATTTTTCTTTGATGGTCTGACACAAACAGAGATATCTGGTCGGGCACTTGATCGAAATGACTCGGAATTTACTGGAAAGAACAAATTTAGTTTTGTGAATTGTATTTGAAAAGAAATGGCAGTTTGGACGCCAGCATAAGATCGACTAATCGCTCGATTAGGAGTAACACCTAAGTAAATTTCTTCGGTTCTGAATGTTGCCTTTTCTAGCTGACGAGCTGCACGGCGGAGCTTTTTAACGAAATTAAAAAATTATCAAATTTGATAAAAACTAAACGAACCGGCGTTCCTGTTCATTTCATTTCGAAAAAAATTTGAACCACAATGTGGTAGACCAAAAACCAAAAAAAGTTTTCAAAGTACACACGTTCAAGGTAAAGTGGTCTGGATTATATGTTTTCGGAAATAATTAAGGTTTGGTTTTCGGAACTGATACAAAAATTGCGTCACTCAACAGGTTTTTCAACTGTACGGCAAACCTTAAGTTAAATTATACATGTATGACGGAAAATTATCTCGCTTAAAATTATATGACGTTCTGCCTAATGACTCAACTAAACCCTTCCGCCCAAACAAAGAGCTAACAGCATTTTTTGAGTTTCTTATTATTTTTAGTATTACGCTATTAGTGTAGTATAAAACTCTTCTACGGAAGCCTTTCAGCATAACGCGATTTCTTATTCAACACTGTTTTAAGGTAAATATAATGATCACATTTAGAACCACGTCATCTTGCTGATTTTTATTCATTTTTTTTTCTTTTTTAAAGCGTGTTCGAAAATTACATAAAATTTTTGATAATTTTTTCTCGTTAAGGGGGTATGCGACTCTGATTAAATAAAGGCCTTAAAGGCATCAAACATGCTTCAAATTAATACAGGATGATAATTGAGTGTACTACGAACCCAATCATAATTTTTTTTTAATTTTTGTATTTTTTCGATTTTTTTTAAGTATGTTTTTAAAAATGAAGTTAAAAATAACGTTTGCTTAAATTTGACCTCTCAAACTTCAAAATATCGTCTTGACGTAAGCTAACTTTCTCATCAATGTTTTACTGACTTTCTTTTGAACCTTTTTTCGAAAAAATCGAAGCACCTGTTTTCGGAAATTTTTTCGAAAATGACCAAAAAAATCATATTTTGAATTTCAGCAGTAAATTTCAAAAAAGGTTGTGATTATCACTTACATATGTTTTGAGGAGTACTTGATAAAAATTTGAGTCATTTTGCAAATATATCCTCGGTGGAGATAGATTTTGAAGTCTGAAATTGTGAAAAATCGTCGGTTATTTGGCTTTCTAGAACTGTTCAGTCGCCGTATCAAAAAAAGCTCGTGATTAAAGACTGACATACTACCGTTACGTTATTTGTGAAAATTTGAGCTCAACTTGATATACCGTCTGGGAGATAGATTTTGCAGTTTGGAAAAGGTCATCTTGTTACGATACTGAACCTATTGGTGTAATGGTGAGAAAATAATTTGGGATGGCATTTTTTTGCAAGATTAAAATCCGATCCCTGATAGATCTACAAATGAGCATTTGTTGGTTTTCTCATGAGCTCTTAGTTTTTAGTATATTTTACCGAGAGAAATGTCAAATCAGAGTCGCATACCCCCTTAACTTTCCGCATTGCAAGTTCAATTTTTTTTAAGACCGCCTTTCGCCGAAAACATCAATAATTTCTAGTTTAACTCTCGACTCCATGAAGAATGAGTAAAATGTATGTTTGACAAATACTAGAAGCTTATAGTAGAAGCTTATCACAATGAATGAAACTAGAATAAAATATTGTACCAAGTTATAAATCATAATGTGTATTAAACTTTAAAATCTTCAAGGTGTCACATTTGTTTAATGCTGAGAAAATTTCACAGTGGTAAGAAGGAACGGTACGCATTTGTGAATTTAAATTCAATTGATACTGTGAGATAACTCATGGTTACTTTATATTTAAACAAAAGTAGTGAATGGAAAAAGTAAATTAATCGTATTCGTGCATGTTGAAAAATAATTCAGCTTATCCACGTTTTTTTGTTTATGTAATGATAAAAATGTTTTTTACCGACGTGGGAAAATAATACCGACTTAGCTTTATTTATTCATATAACGAAGTATGCTCAATGAGCATTGCTCATGTACTGGTTCTGAATTTCAAAGTTCTGCAATTCAGTAAATTCAACCAAAACTAGAAATAACGCCAGATTTTTTCAACTAACCTAAAGGTCAGTTAATTGGCCAAATTTTCCATGTATTTTGAATATTTTGCTCTAAACTAAATTTATACAATTTAAATGTTTAAGTTTACTCGTATCAAATGTTTTTCTTTTAGAAGAAAATGTAAACTTCAGACCGAAAAAAAATAATTTCAACCTTAGGAATAATTTTCTCAAGTTTTGAAACATGTTTTCGAATGAAACGTCAAGACCGAGAAATTTGATCAATTTACAAAAATGCGCGGGAAATAAGAATTTTGAATTGTGTTCAACCATTTCACGAAACATTGAACTTTGGCTTTTGATCGAAAATTACTAAATTACTAAAAAATGTACTTTTAATATGAGCAAAATGCTTGACTCATTTATTAGTTTAAAAATGGGTAGTTTATTACTTTTAAACAAATTAAGCTAGTTATGGTTACAAAATAAATTGAAGCTGATTAGTTTATAAAACATGCCGTCGACCCATAATGAGTTTTAATCCTAAACAAACTGAATAATCGAGCAAAATAAATAAATCTGGTATTTTAGAACATACGGAACAAGAATTGCACATACCAGGTAGTCATTTGCTGAAATTTTGCCAGAAAAACAAAGAGGCTATTTGCTGATAGTACTGAATGTTGGCAAGAAACTATAATTAATAAAAAATATTGCAATAATTTTGTTGCAATTTGTTAGAAATAAATTTTGTGTTAATTTTCATTATGAAATGTGTAGTAGATTTGTATAAGAAAATATGTTGTGAAAAGACCGAAGAAATCTTATGAAGTAATTTGTTTTACTAAAAGTATTTCTATAACAATCAATTAAACATAAATAATTTCACAAATATTAATCACTCGCATTTAACCAGTATTTCAGCAAAATATTAAAATTTTTATTGGCTCACTAAAGTAACTGAATTTCTTACTTTGCCATGCATTTCATCGCTAAAAACACTTCACTTTCAAATTTCCAGATTCACTTTTAAATAATGGAAATTAAAACGGAGTGAAAAAAATATTTTCTTGTTGAAATTTTTCTTATCTTTTGGTTAAAAGTACGCAATACGTAATGGTTGAAAATACAAGGAAGGCTGTGATCCTACAAAACTTTCCAATACATGTTCATTATAAGATCTACTTAAAAATTTCATACAAAAATGAGTGTGAAAGTTATTTTTTCAGCATAATTTGATTAAAATATATCTTATTATAATCGACTGTCACGTTTTCATAGTCAGTTGTTTAAAGAACTGTCCAAATAGACTTTCATTATTATGATAATTTTTCTGCCAAAAAATGAACATGAAAAATAAAAATAATAAAATTTATTAAAGGGTATATCATATACCGTATACCGTATATATACCGTATATGCCAAATACTTAAAACACAAATACTTAAAACACAGCATATTATCTATTTTCTAATCGGAAATTTTCCCTCCACAAGTCCCGGGTTGTCAACACACTCTCAAATTAAGTACCACTATGTACCCACTTCTAATTCATGTTTTTACTGGTATAAATGAATAATTTTCACCGCCAAATGCGACCAAAAGCTAGATCGATCAAAGATGAATGCTAGAATTTTGTTGAGTTTTCAAACTTCTAAAGGTGCATAAATTATAAATTTTCTTAATCTTCAAAGAAAGTTATGTAGAAAAAATATACAGTTTGTCATTTTCGAATGTCCCAAAAATGATGTGTAACTTTGTTGAGTGATGAAAATTCATTTTGGTGTGAGCAAGATGGGCAAACTTGGCGTCGTCAACGATAAACAGGTTAACCCATGGACTCAGAACACCTAAAAAGTGACAAATTCAAGGTTTCAAAATAAATTTTTTTATCTCAGAATACGCTAGCGAAAATATTAATAATCGGTTTTGAAGCTTTAACAATTTAGAACGTTACATCGCCGAGCGAGACAAAAAATTCGTGCAACTTCTCGACTGAGTTTAAAATTAAAAAATAACATATTTTTTTCAAATTTACAAACTCATGTGAAATTTTTTTCTTCGATAGTTTGGCTCAATCGAATAGATATATCTCATAAAACCACATAATATAAATGTATCATATCCTATTACGAGGAAGGTAGATCAAAAATGCCTAGGTAAAAATACAAACCAATTACAAGGTAAAAATTACAAGGTAAAAATACAAACCAAATACAAACGAGAGTGAGACGGGCCAACCAACCAATCAAATCCCTGAATTGAACACACAATTGGTTTGTATTTTTACCTAGGCAATTTTGATCTACCTTCCTCGTAATAGGATATGTCGAAAGATAGGTAATTATGGAAAAAATTATCGAAAAGATCATATATATCAAAAGATAGGTAATTATGAAAACCTCGATGAAATTTTATTTAAATTCATCGAAAAAAAGTTAAATTAATAAAAAGAGCACCCGGTAGTTGGATTGACTACATAAATGGCCAGGACTGAGTCCACCCGTTAAGGTTACTAGACAATTGCTCATTAAACTTTTCAGTTAATTATTATTTTTATGTTTTTACAAGATATTTAATACTTTCAATCGTATAAATGCTGAAAATTTTCAAATTATGAGCACTTCAGTATATTCATGAATATAAGAGTTGTAATATACTGTATATTATATACAGCATGTCAAAGAAAACCGAAGAAACCAAATGTCAAGGATTTTCATTTCAAAGTAAAAGGAGAGCGTTACTGTACTATTGAATTATTTAGCTGAAATTTTATCGTGATAAAATATTATGAAATTGTGAGATCACTTTTCACACATTTATTTCTTTTTGAAACGCAGATTATCTGCCGCAGAAAATTCATTCTGTCTTGGAAAACAATATTTTGTCTCAGAAAAAATTATTGAAAACTTTGGTCTATAAGCGCATTTGAGGTGAGCTTCAAATTATTGGTTATCAATTTTTTGTAGTTATTTAATAAATCATATTGATTACGGAGCTTCCTGGTCGTTTTTTGCTAGATTTTTAGCAAAAAAATTTAAATAATTAGGCTTTTGATAACGACTTATCCGATAACATTCTTAGATAGCTCAAACTCAGATAGACAAATATAAAATGCATAATAAAATACAAAAATATTTCAAATCGGAACGTTCTTTCTGATTATTTTAAAAAATTACTGCAATTGTTTTATTAACAGTTTTGGTTTCAAAAATTATAACGATGGTCAAATTTGGTCCATTGTTTTTACTTTATTCATCTCTGGAGTTGTGCTTAGTTTGACTAAGCTAAAGTCTCAATCGGACGAGTCGTTTTCAAACGCCGAATTATTTCAAAATTATGGCTTAAAATCTAGCGAAAAACGACCAGGAGGCTCCATAATTGATATTATTTTTTAAGAATATGCATTTGAATTATATATCATTTATATTTACACATAAAATAACTGTGTACACTTACGATGTCATAACATCCTCTACAAGATGACCCAATTAAATCGATACCCATTTTTGAATTTTGAAGTTCCTTTTTTAAAATCGTCTGAAAAAAGATTTGATCGGAAAAATATAATTGGTCTTAACACAATATGGTTGCATATTATTTTTTCTTATAATTAGTTAATTTTTAGGATTGATAAATTTTTAATTTATTTTTTACAATGAATTTCTTTGTTAGATTTATTTTTAACACTTAATTCTTGGGGCAAGCGTTTTTTTAGTGTGGTAAACATTATTGCGAAAAAATAAAATACTTTGTTTTAGTTCATGAACTAATTCAATTATAATAATTCACTGAAGCCTAATTCATCAGGGGTCAGCCTATGACTCATAGCGAGGGAGAGGGGAGTGAAAAAACGGCGCGTCACGTGACGCGCATGAGCGGCACCAATAAGCATTGTTTTAAATAATAACATTTCATTTCTATAAATAGACTAGCGTAGAGATATGACTGTGAGAACAGTTTCAAACCTGTAGTCATGATATCACGATATCTTACAAATTTAAACAATCCACAATTTTTATGGAATGAGGCATAATGGATTGAATTGCAAAAAAATTATAAAAATTATACTTAACGGTCTGAAATTATGGCGTCATTCTTAAACCGTCGTAAAAGTATTATCTTTGCTTTGGCTATATTGAATATCTGTTTATTTGAAAATAGGTTTTTTGGCAGATGAGAAAATATCCGGAGGTGAAAATTTTACGGTAAACTTTTTGTCCATGTACAATGGTTCTACAGGTGACCTGTAAAACAGGTCAATGAAAAAGAAGAAATTTTGTCTTAACATAAGACTCTGATTTCTGACAGTTTGAAATAAGGAATTTATGACGATATTATGTATATTACAGAGCCCTGCACTTTTTGCCACTTTTTCAGCCAAATTTTTAATATAATTCGGCTTTCGAAAACGACTTAACCGATTAAGTTTTTTGATAGCTCAAACTGAGCACAAATATCTAGTGAATAATACAATAACAGTGAAAAGGTCAGAATCGGACCATGTTTGGATTTTTTCCGAGGTTACTGAAATAGTTTAATTGTTAGTTTCAGTTGAAAAAATTGGAAATAATGGCCTGATTCGGCGGTGATCAAAAGGGAAAAACATCCGCATAATATTTCAATTCTCGCGCTTATTATCAAAATATGAAACTGAGCACCTGATCGAAAGAGAAAACAAAAAATTGGTGTAATTGAAAAATGATAAAAAGAAACTCCGGCGCCCGTGGCAAATCGTCACGCTGGGAGTTAACATTAAAAAATCATCACTCAATTTTATCACGCAGGCGCGGTACGTGACGTTTTGCTATGCGCACTTGTCCACGCTAAAAAATGATTATCCCCTCACAATAATTCAGTGAATTATTACAATTGAATTAGTTCATGAACTAAGTCTACATCTTTTATTCCATTTTTATTTTTAGGCCCACAAGAATTAAATGTAAGGGGGCCAATTTTTACATATTAATTTAATTTTTTAATTTATGTTTGATAATTTATTCAATTTTATGATTTATTGTTTGAAATAAGTTTATTTGATAGAATATTATTTGCTAAAGGTTTCCACACTACAATCAACCTTTCAAAAAATGACTTGAAGAAATATAATTACAAATACGACTAAAAAAATTTGAAACTTTCCTACAAAGCAGTCTTAGTTCGCATTATTTTATTTGATGAAACGCAAAAAAGGTTTTGCGATAAAACTAGACTCGTGACAAAACAACTTTAGATAAGCTAACTGCTCAATTGACACTTTTATTGAGGTTTTTGCCAAAATTAATCGTTCTCAGTAGCGTTCTCGTCGCTCTCCAATTTGGAAAAAGAAGGGAAAAATCTTACACCTCGTAGATTTCAGACTCTCAACTAAGGTAGCTGAAATTAGGGTCACTTAATAATGGCAAGTGGTTTGTAATATACCCTATAATCCAGAAGTGGTTTGTGAAATCCGTACAGCTTACTGCACTAGTGAATTGTTACGATTTTTAAATACCAAAGTTTTCTAATCTATTTCCAGAATTCTCACAGATACAAGACTGCTGAATCAGTTTATGAGTAATATTTTCGATATTCTTGAAAGTGTACCCAAAGATTTAAAAAACAATTCAATTACATGTGAGAATGAATCACTATGAATGGAAAACACTTGCTGTTTTCGCCCAGTATCAGATTCTTTGTTAATAAATTGTTATAGTTGTTAATCTCCATTTTAGATTTTTAATTATGATATTCATCAGTTTAATTTTTTTCTTGAGAATATGGCCACGAAAACAAATTATTACGGGTTAAAATTTTATCAAAAAAATCAAAATATCACGTCATTTTTTGTACGAAAAGCACAGCCTCAAAATAATCCATCCAGGTCGCAGATCTAGGAATAAGTTTAAATTGAAAATATTGTCTGACTATCCTGGATTTTAATGATTAATTTTTATAAATTTTAATTTTGCCGATTGAAATCTGGAAATAAACATTCTTTAATTTGCTGATTTGAACGAAAAAAGGGCAAAATTATGAACATACAAATTTGATTATATTAAAAACGTTGAAACTTGCGTTCGGAGACGCTGAATCTCATATTCTTTATGTTTGAAAATGAAACCTGGTCACCAAGTGGCACTAATTGTGATTTTCCTATATATATTTTATAGAGGCAATTTCCACAGTATCTAAAGCATTTTGGAATTATTCCTAAGAAATAAAGGTCAAGCAGACTTTTGATACCTTATTCTAAATCAATACAGTAGTAATTACCTTTTCTTCTAACCCTCTTCAATTCTCTTTCATGGCCTAAATATCTCTCTTCAATTTTCATTTTTAACTGAATAAACAATTCATTTCATTTCAAATTTCGAATATATTCTACCATATTTTACACGTCTTAACCACGTATTCATTCAAAACTAATGCCATGTTTTTCTACAACAATGCACAAAAATACCTGATGAACATTATTAAATTTCGTTAACCTTTCCTTGTGTTTTCTTATAGAAGCCGCGTAAGCTTCGTCATAATCGTCTAAATTTTCTGGCTCAACCCTTGAGCTTTGGTTCATCTCTTCCGTGCGAGAGGGATTTCGAATTCGGGCTCGAATTTGCGACATCATGTTTAATTTTTATTGGTTATTTCTATTGGAAGACTAGAAACAATTTGGTTGTTTTATGAAAGATAAGGCAACTTTGGTATAAAATATAAAGAATTCTGATTGATGCGGATTTATAAAAACCATCAAGAATATATAGAGATCGTCAGGAATCAGGTCCTGATCATCAGATTAACCTTATGATGTAAAGGTTACAAAATTCTTTTTTGGGATAATACCGTTCAGAAAAAATTTCGCAAAAATTTAGAGACAAAACTAAATCTTCCAAAATAATACTTAAGAGCCGGGTGACCGGCCGGGGTCTAACATCTCTAGGACCTCAATTAAGCTCCCTGGCGGTCGCTAAACGCCGAATATTCTTTCTAATGAAACATCAGATTGACTTAATTTTCATGATCCATTCGGATAATTTTTTATACTCTTCCATTTTTCTTCAATTAAATTATTTATGTTTTATCAACAAAATTCGTTGAAACGCGCTTTTAATATCACAATGATGTCGCAAAAGTTTAATAAAAAACAAACGAATAGCCTATCAAAAACAAATACTTTGTATTCAATGCAATAAATTATTGACAATAAATGAAAAAATTAAAATTTCAATAAATTCAATAAATCATTTTAAAAATTAGTTTCAACTCACAAAATTAACATCGATCTACATGTTTACAATTTTTGAATATAATTTTAACAAAAATCTCTTTAAAAATGAATAGAAATTTTTTCAAAAATAATATCTACCTAGTTTCAAATATAAAAATGAGGTTCGAAATCCCTTATCTTAAAGCAAGCAGCGATTCAATTTGACTGTGAAGCTTGTCAGCACCGCCCAGGTCATTTACATTCAGAACTTCTAGACATTTTGTCATTTCTTCGAAGCTGATTTTCTTATTTTGCCGAAGTAAAGTCTCTAATCTTCCATAAATGTTTTTTGTCAGAAACTTTTGCAAATATGTCAATATTTCTATAAAGGGATCAAAACGACCTTTTAATATCAATTAAAAAATAAGTAATTGCTTTTTTGAGTGATGAAACATAATTTACACGTTTATCCATAGTTAGCGTCAAATATCGTATCATAGGCCGTGATTCGTAGCAGTATAAATGATGAATATAAAACACTACTGTTTTGTAAACCTTCAAGTTTAATGAGTTCAGAAATAAACTGAACAAAATTGCAACATAAATTGCGATATTTTCAATACCATGAAAACTGCCAAGGTTATCTGCAGTCAAAACTTTTCATCGATGTTTTTTTCTATTTTGACCACAAGGTGGCCATAAATTAAATTTACTGAGTTTTTGGCTTGTCAGCAGAAACTTTATTCCAGTATTTAAAAAAAGAGTGGTCTACTTTGAAAAAACTGATAACAGACATTTTCAATGTATTTTTTGGCAGAATATATTTATAATTCGAATAAAGGCTACAAAGATCGATACCTTTAGTGATAAATACCAAATTCAGCAGTAATTATGAGCAGGCTTGTGAAATGATTGGCTTTTGCGTGGGTTTTCCATCCTCTTTTTGCGTAGGTTTAAGCAAAAGATAGAGAAAAAATGGGGATAGGAAATCTGGTCGAGGATCATCTCTTTTACCACCCTAATTATGACTTTTGCCATTTATTAATCAATTTAAGTATTATTAATTCTTCATAAGCTATTTGATGACGGTTTTAAATAAATATTATCGTGATCAATAATTAGTTTTACGCAAGAAAAACCGCCGTAGCAATAGGTTGAATTTTTCAAAATTTTGCGTTATCTCCAAGAAAATTGCATTAACCAAAAAAATGTTTGATTGTTTTTTACCATTTAAGTCGGTTTGTAAGTTATCAGTCGTTTATTTCAAAAATATCCACAAAAATGCTGTATAAAATTGTTCTGAAGCTTATTAATTAACCACAACTAAAAAATATATTTCTCATTCAATTGATTTGTAGTTTGAAGTTTTTAAGCTTCAGTGAAGCTGCTTCATCTAGGCATTTTCACATACGGTGAAACGAGTGCAGGACAATTAATCAACATATATAAAATTGTTGGTATGGTTCAAAAAAAATATAAAGGTCAAAAAATCGTGTCTGAAATTTCATGTTGGCTGCCGTAATAGATTTAAAAAAACATTGTAAACTAAATAATACACTTCAAAAATTATCAAATTTCACAGAAAATTATAGATTCTTACAATTGTTAACTGGAAACTCAAGTATCTCCGAACCGATCAGATCCGAGCAGATTTCCAAACCGATCATGAACACATTTTTTGAAAAACCCTATCCATTCGATTTTTGAGTCGAAAATAAAAAACATTATTTTGCAAAAAATAATTCCGCTTTTCTGAAAACAAGTGTTAACTAGTGAGCCTCTTGTTATGATTAGGCCTTTTTCGCGCCTATTCTGCCACGTACATTTTATCGGCCGGAAAACATAGTTCGGTTTTCGTGGCCATTCATATTTTAGCGCTTTCCGAAATGTTCAATAAATGATATGATACTTTTTCCCGGTTTAAACCCTTGCATGCAGCAACCCCGCAAAATAACCCTTGACCCGTTAACGCTAGTTTAACAGTTATTATTACAGCCTCAAATCTATGATATCCAGTATAATAATGCAGTATATAAGGGTTGGCCCATAAGTTGGCCCATAAGTTGGCCCATAAGTTGAGTTTTGGCCAATTAGTTATGGGTTTAAAACAAAAAACGAATGCACCTGTGATTTTTATTTATCGAAAACGTTATCGCTCGAATCATAATGCTAATTTTATCTTGTTTTCAAAATCCCGCGACAAGTGTACAATATTTGCTCATAACAATGATGTCAACGAACGTTCTTCCATCTACATTTGAATTCTGTGTTATACACTTTTTCACCCAAGCATAATCACTAAATATAAATTATTATCAGGTATAAATACAGTTAATAATCAAGGATGAATGATCCGGAATCGTTAAAAATTCTGCTAAGGTTTTCTCACATTATTATAAAAGTGCGTTGTTTTTTGAGACATGATATAAATGCTTTTTTTAGTAAAACTAATTTATTTGTAGAGCTTTCGATTTATTATAATCATTTTCGATACAGGTTTTTTTTCGAATGAGAATATTTCCCAAAATTTGCACGAGAGCAATTTTGCATAGTGGGTCTCGAAATTGGGTAATTATGCGAAATTGCTCTCGTGCAAATTTTGCGAAATATTCTCATTCGAAAAAAAACCTGTATCGAAAATGATTATAATAAATCGAAAGCTCTACAAATAAATTAGTTTTACTAAAAAAGCATTTATATCATGTCTCAAAAAACAGCGCACATTTAAACAATAATGAAAAAGATCTACTAGAAGAAATACGAAAGAATATTTCGTCGTTTGCATAAGAGTAATGGGCACGTGAAATTCTTACAAGAATGCACAAAAAACCAGATCCTACCAAATTTTACAATAATTTCGGAAGAGACAGTAAGTCAACTTAGGTTAAAAAAATCCCAAATTTCAAAATTCCGGCTTTCCCAACTTCACAACAAATTAGATGACCAATTAGAAATAAACCAAAATTAAGTCTATGAACTTAATCATACCTTCACACACCTTTCTACTGTAACACCCCACTCTGACTTAAAAGTGATAATTCAAAAAAATTAAATCTAAGGTTTTCGGGAAAGAGAGAAGAAATGACCAAAACCGTAAAAAAAATTAGACATTTTAATGAAAAATAGGCCTGAAATAGAGTATGCGAAAATTTCGGTAATTAATTATACAAAAGACAAGGTTCAAATTCCACTAAAAATTGAGAAAATTATGGAATTAGGCTTGAAAAATGCGATAGGTGGAATCGCCGATAAAACACTGATCTTACATAAAAAATGAATTTTGTTACCCAATTGCTTAAACTTACGCAAAACCTTCAGGCTAGATCCATTTAAAAATTGCAGAGATTAGTCACTCTTGAACGCTCGAAATGCAAAAAATGAAAAATTGCTCTACCCCTAATTCGGACTGTAAAGGGGTCAAAAACTTTTGGATAGTAATAAAAATTTGTAATTTGTCCGAAATAGATAAAAGCAAAAACCTTGCCCTTATGGACATTTCGGATTATATTCACAAGTTGATCAAGGTTTTTTAGCCCAGACAAAATTTCTTAAAATATCTCGTGATCCGGTTGAAACTGATTTAAACACAAATACTATAAACTGATGAGAAAAAATTGAGCCATTTCAAGTATAATGCGATTTAGACGAATAAAACCGTATCATTCGATAAAAAAAGGCCAAACGGTATACTAAAGCTCCATAAACCCACTTGTACCCTTAGGCCATTATAAAATCAATGTTCTCTATTACTAGAGGGGACGATTATACATTGCTAGACATTTTAAAACCTCTAGTAGAACATGTAGCTACTTCCGCTGGACAAAGCCACTATGGTATTTTCAGAAAAATTCAAAGAGAATTCTCATAAATTAAAAAGGTTTTATGAGTTCGTCTCTTTCGACGCTGTTAACTTGTTCACATCTATAAGTGTCCCGAGAGTAGTTGAATTTCTAATAGAAAGAATATACGAAAATCAAGTTGATTTTTTCCCCGAAAATACATCCCAGACATTTCCACCGCAAAAGATTTTTAAGGAATTTTTAGTGGCTGTCCTCTTTAAGTACAGTGCTTTTTGGACTCTGAATGGCTATTATAGGCAAAAGTGTGGTTTGTCGATTGGTTCTTAGCTAAGCCCTGCAATTTCAAATATTTTTCTAAATATGTTAGAATCAATAATAATAAAAAAGTATATTGAAGAAAAAACTTTGCTTTTTTATGTTAGGTACGTAGATGATTGTTTATTATTTGTTCGTAAAAGGTAAAAAATATTATTTTGGATAAAATGAACACATTTGACGAATGCCTCAAGTTTACAGAAGAGGTTATAGTCGAAAATAAGCTTATTTATCTAGACACAAAGATCGTTTTACAAAATGATAGTTTTGAACTTGAACAGCACCGTAAGACGTCTAATGATTCAACAAATATGATGAATTATCGCTAAGCCATAGCCCCGCGCAAATATAAAAATTCATGCTTGAACGGCAAAATTTACCGAGCAAACAACTGCACATCTACGGACCTAAATAGAGATGTTGCTCTCAAAAATCTTACAGAAATTTTTATTAATAATGAATACCCTAGGTAACTCATTGAAAATAAAATAGCCAAAATTAAAAACCGAAATTTTGGCCCTAACCCTAATAAAGTAATCCGAGAAGCGGAAGAAAATGACCCTGATTTAAAGTTTTTTTATCTCTCGCTCCCTTTTACAAGTTTCAGGTGTAGTCAAATTGCATCAAATTTAAAACATATTTTTGAAAAATACACTCCTAATTATCGCTTAAAAATATGTTTTAAAACTGTTACTTTAGCTAAAATTATTTTGCCGCGCCTGAAACCGTACAAACCATTACTTTTGACACCGAATACGGTATATATGTTCACTTGTGTGTGCTCCGCTACCTACAAAGGGCATACTTGCAGACTTTTAAAAAACAGAATACAAGAACATGGTAGGGAAGAGGAGTCACATGTATTTGATCATATTTTTTCATGTGTCTAATATCATGAATCTCTTAAAACAAGATATTGTACCGATCCGAATCGGACTCAACTGCGACATCACCTTCATGGACATTTTACTGCTCTTTCTAAAAATCTTCCCAATTACTATGAGCGTATAGCCTTTGAAAATCTCATGATCACCCAAATGAAACCTACGCTCAATAAGCAGCTAAAATTCAAAAAGTCGAATCTAATATGTGGTTGTATTACACGTGTTAATGACCCTTTTGAACAAGTTGAATAGTGGGTTTTTAATTATCCAATTTCGAGACCCATTATGCGAAATTGCTCTCGTGCAAATTGTGCGAAATATTCTCATTCGAAAAAAAACCTGTATCGAAAATGATTATGATAAATCGAAAGCTCTACAAATAAATTAGTTTTACTAATAAAAGCAATTATTATAAAAGTAAGCAAATGGATCTTAACCACGTTAACGGTCAAGAGGCCCGATTCAAATGATTCTAAATGAGCAGAGATGATTGGGCGGATGTGCTGCTTAGATAAATATAAAACCAGTTTCAGCTAATTAAACATGCCTAAGCAATAATTTTGGCAAATCTTGATAATTGGCTCATGCAGCATGATCAGAATTTTGCCTAGATTTACATAGCGCCTATGAAAAATTTGAGTTTCAATTTGAAAAAAAGAAGAAATTTCCAAAAAAAATCTATGCTCAAATCGTCCGAAAGTGCGCAATGATCCGAGAAAATATAAAAAAGTACCTCCTGCTTCATTTTCTAGAATTTTTTTCTTATTTTAGATTATTTTTAAAGGAGTATCCGTCGCGACGGACGTTATATCTCGACTCTCAGACATAGAACGCTAATTTTTACTGCATTCTCAATTTTGTTATCGGTTATAATTTATATTGAAATGTAACTGATATATATTATTTAATTGAAAGAATTCGATCTTGAGAATCAAAATAAAAAATGTTCAATTTTCGAAAATAAAAAATTTCGAATGTTTTCTTAGATCCTGAAAATTGACGCACCCAACGATGGTTATATCTCGGGAACCATATATATTGTAGAATCTTAATTTTTTCTGCATTCAAAATTTTTTAACGGTTTGCTTAATGGCCTCGGCGCATTTTTACAGATTTACACTTTTTCAATTTTTTTTGTCTTGAAGGGAAACTTTTTGCCACTTTTGAATTTTCGAATAAAAACTTTTTCGAACACAAGTTGCCACTTTTCAGCTTCCTTTGTTAAATCTAAATTTCTTCTGATTGATTATTTTCACTTTATAAATCGTCGTATGAAAAAATACTCAAAAAACGAGCGTTTGTAAGTTTTGTGACTAAATTACAATTACATTTATTTTCTATTATTAATTTAATTAGAAGCTCTAAAATACGGCCCTGTTGACCGTTGAAAATTATTAAAGTTTAAATTCGTACGATTTTTAAGTCAAAATCAAAAATTTAAATTTTTGAAAAAAGTCGAAATCAACCGAAATATTAGCACATCGAAAGAAATATTTTTTTTCATGAGTTAAATAAAATAAATCTAAAACGGTCGACAGGTGAACTTACCAATTGAGCAAATCTCGGTGAAATAATTTTTTTTAAATTCTTGACTAAGGGCTTAACTTTATTTCGCGCAAACCGTATTTTCATTCAAAAAAGTATGATTCAGAGTATAAACAGGAGCGAAGAAACATAACAAAAGCATATTTAAATATAAGGAAAGAAGCCATTCCGAATATTTTAANCTAAGGATTCCAAAAAAGTTAGTTTTAAAATTTTTAAACAAGAAATGAGAAACATTTTCAAAATATTTCTAATTATTTTTGACCAAAAATCACTAAACCATGTCATATGGTTTTTCAAAGAGCATAAAAAATATGTGGTCACCAAGTCGAAAAGTTAAAGTGGCCATCTTGTAGATTGTTTTTCGTTGATTTGAAACGAATATTAAAAAAAAATTTGAACGAAAAATACGGCATTTTTTATTATGTTTGGAACTTTTATCCAATATTTCTCATAATTTCTCGAATTCGAAAAGTTTAATTCAAAAATGAAAATTTTCTTGAAAAACCATAATGCAAAAATTCGCTAGTTGCAAAAGTTGCCTGGATTATGAATCATCACTTTGATGGTATATTGAGAAGTATATTTCCCAAGCATTATATTCTCCGAAGCATATGAAAAAAGTTCCGCCAAGGCACAATAAAACCTTTTAAAAGGCTATTTTTTGAGCGTTGTTTACAGAAAACTCTTATAAGATCAACCTTCAATTTTTCCTGTATGATCAAGTTGAAGAGTTAAATTTTTGAAAAAAAAATATATTATATTCTAGAAATTTTATGTTTAATTTTAGAAAAAAACGTTTTAAAAGCAAAGTAATTCAAACCACGTGATACTACCATGGTAGGCTCCAGTAAATGTATGTTTATCTCCATAACTGCGCAGTGCTTTGTCCTACTTAATAATTTTGTCTGATTGACGATATCTGCTGAGAATCAAAAAATATTTCTTAATAAGTTCAAAATATTCATGAAAAAATCACGTTTTTTAGGAAAAAATTGTTAGTTTTCTCGATTTAATGAAATTATTTGATTACTTTTACAATATAAAGCCAAAAATAGTATAAGTGTATCACTCTGGCATGATTTTCACAATTTATTCATTTTTTTCAAAACAGATCAGTTTATCCATACTAAAATCGAAATCGGATATTTTGAAATTTCACTCCCAAAATAATATATCTGCTCCAGATATGTCTAGAAAGCTAATTGTTTCGAAAATTGTACTTAAAACACTTTCCAAAATACTGGCGAAATTGAAATTATAATTCCAAATTTTGATAAAAAAGTATTATTTCGAAAGTAAAAGTTAAGCAAAAAATGGCCTTTCAAATTGAGGGATTATGAGGGATAGACCTATTTGCACTGTTTATCTATTAGAACTAGTGGCGATGCAATAAAAAGTATACCTTTGCAGTGTTTTTGATAAGTTTTTTTGGTATGGACCCATTTGCAATGTTTTGATATCAAACTTATTACTAGTTTGCATTTTCAAAATGACTGAAAAATTTTAAAATTTTTACTTTAAGTTTTGTTAACACATTCAAATTGGTCAAATCTGGCACTATTTTAAATCCAGCACTTCCTCCTTTACATTTTCAGCGTTTATAAATGTTCCTTTGATTATTGTGTACACTTTCAAGCCGTCACTATATGATTCGCAAAAGCAAATAATACTCGGGGGTGGACTTAATTAACATTAAGTACGCAAAAATAAATAAAGTTCATTAAGGGGGTGGCTTAGGCGACATTTTTCGCATGTTTTGACTTTGAGGCAAGATTGTGAGAAAATGAAACAAGATGGAGTCAAATTAAAACAAATATATTGATCTTCAAACTAATTTTATATTTGAAGTCAGTGTCCCCGATGGCCGTAAAAGGTCGCCTTGGCCACCCTCTTAAGGGGGTATATCTGTCTGATTAAATAAAGGCCTTAGAGGCATTAAAAACGCTCCAAATTGATACGGGGAAGTATGCTCAAAAAAAAAGCCATTGTGAAACACTGATGAAAGAACCTGGCTTACACATGGTCGAGCGCCATATCTTCAGCTATACTGTTCTCTAAGCGTGTATTGTAGTCACCATTCGGGCACGTCAGCAAACACGGTTAACTTCATTACACCTCATCTTTTTAAAAAATACTCTAGAAAAAACACTAAAATTAAAATATATATATAAGACCCAAGAGATTTACGAAGAAAACAAAATTTTATAGATGATTGCGCGGTTCTAATACGACTCCTAATTCATACGCAGCCCCGGAATCAAGTAGCGAGCGGTTTCTCAATTAGCTACTACAGGCCTATTGTATTAATTGATTAATCTAGACTACAGATTAAATCTACCAAAGGGTTCACTCCTAAGAGAAGTCGCAAGCACAAAGGAGAAAGGGTACTCTTTTAACAGCCATTCAGGTAGGAGACAACCTGACTATTCAAATATAAATTAGTTTGTGAGACTCATATATTTTGTTTTATTTTGACTCCATCTGTTCATTTTCTCACACTATCTTGCACGATCAAAGTCCAAAAAAGCATGAACGAGACAAATGTCGCCTAAGCCACCCCTTAATTAGAACTTTTCAGATATTTATTATTTGGCCGTACTTAACTTGTTATATTAAATCACCACCCTCGAGTAGTATTATTTGCTTTTGCGATGCATATAGTGACGGCTTGGAAAGTGTAACAACAATGAATCACAGGAACATTTATCAAAGCTGAAAATGTAAAGGAGGAAGTGCTGGATTAAAAATAGTGCCAGATTCGAACCAATTTGTAAATGGCTGTACATAACTTAAAGTAAAAATTTTAGAAATATCTTAAGATCAATTTTTGAATATTGCTCACCAACTAGTAACAACGTTTAATGATATCAAATCATCATTATGAGGTATCCCATCATCATTTTGGAAAATTAAAACATATATCAAACAAACACATTGAGAACCAAAGCCCGGTAAATAAAGGCGACCTGTTAAAACTTAGACGAGAGGAAGGTATAACTTTATTCTATTGCAATCCGGCCACTTAGTTCTTCCTGTAATAAGATTAAACAGTGCCATGGGTCTATCCACATCATCAGAGTCCCTCAATAGTAAAAGGCCATTTTTGCATTAACCATTTTAAATTTCGAGGAAATTATATATCGGTGTCATATCGAAAATTTTGGAATTTGATATTCTAAATTCGCCAGTATTCGGAAAGTCGTTTATACGTGTGAGACAACAATTAATTCGAATAAAGGCATATTACTCTACTACCCGACAGAGCTTGGATATGAGCGAGAATGGAGTATTCTTAAAGTAAGATAATGGGAGTTGGAATTATTAACAGATATACAATCAACAGTCACCAGATAATCCTCTGACCCTTGTATTCAGAGATCATGGAAACGTGATACTGTAATTTGAAAATAAGGGACATTAAATGAGGTAGAAATCCATGCGAGGGTTCCACATGTGATGAGATGTACGAGCTGAAATAACTGTTCATTTGAACTTTGGCTTAGAGTATTGCTGCTGAGGAAAAGGAATCAAGTATAACTTGTCAATCTTAAATTCGATCACAACACATAAATCTGAATCACTTCTCTCTATCTCTAAATATATTATATCAGATGATATGTGTATGTCCTGGAATGAGTGAACCACTTCGTGATTATATCGAGAGGTATCTTTATTATTGAGATTCCTGCTCATGCAGGATAACGATCAAGATTAGATAAGGAAAAAACAAGCATCTGAGCCAGTGTGGATAGAGTAGGATATATATCAGTACAGTGGTCGCATGTAGAGCACTACCATGGTCACAGTGGACGGGCCAAAAATAACAGTTGGTGGGTGTTGAGTTACTCCAATTGCTTTGAACAAATTCAAATTCAGTTGGTTTTTGTTCTAAATTTTTAAACAACCACCAGTCTATCTCATAAAACTATATATTATCATGGTATTTTACACAAATTACACCTACTTTCCTAAGCTTGATTCAACCATATTAGCAAGGAGTAAAATATGGAAAGAGGTATGACTCATCTTATAGAGTTTCTTCTGATCAGAGGGAAACATATCGCTTCGCAAACAGGCCTTGTATAATCAACGCGTTGTATAATGTCGTACTCTTAGAAGCGAACTTTTTCGATAACGCTCGAGAGAATTTTATAATGACTTAGGGAATTTTATCTTCCTTCAATTATATTCCCTGGTGAGAACAAAGTCGATCCCGATTCATTCGAGAATACACCAGATCGCAACGGTGTTTAGCAACACTTATACGACCGATTAATAGCTCATAATGGTTTTTTCAAAGAAAATTCATTTTTGAATTAAACCTTTTCGAATTCGAGAAACTTAAAGAAATATTGGATAAAAGTTCCAAAACATAATGAAAAAATCCGTATTTTTCTGTTCAAATTTTTTTTTAATATCGTTCAAATCAAACGAAACAACAATCTACAAGTGTGCCCACTTTAAGTTTCCGACTTGGTGACCACAATATTTTTTATGCTCTTTTGAAAAACCATATGAACATGGTTTAGTGATTTTTGGTCAAAAATAATTAGAATATTGAAATGTTTTCATTTCTTGTTTAAAAAATTTTAAAACTAACTTTTTGGAATCCTTAGCTTAATAGTTCGGAAATGGCTCTTTCCTTATATTAAATATGGCTTTTGTTATGTTTTCTTCGCTCCTGTTTATACCTCTGAATCTACTTTTTGAATGAAAATACGGGTTTGCGCGAAATAAAACGTTAAGCCCTTAGTCAAGAATTTAAAAAAATTATTTCACACGAGATTTGCCTCAATTGGTAAGTTCACCTGTCCGACCGTTTTAGAATTTATTTTATTTAACTCATAAAAAAAAATATTTCTTTCGATGTGCTAATATTTCGGTTGATTTCGACTTTTTCAAAAATTTAAATTTTGATTTTTGAAACTTAAAAATCGTAACGAATTGAAACTTAATAATTTCAACGGTCACATGGCCGTATTTTAAGCCTTCTAATTAAATTAATAATAGAAATAAATGTATTGTAATTTAGTCACAAAACTACCCAAACGCTCGTTTTTGAGTATTTTTCATCACGACGTCATTTATAAAGTGAAAATAATCAATCAGAAGAAATTTAGATTTAAACAAAGGAAGCTGAAAAGTGGCAACTTGTGTTTTCGAAAAAAAGTTTTATTCGAAAATTCAAAAAATGGCAAACAGTTTCCCATTCAAGACAAAAAATTGAAAAAGGTGTAAATCTGTAAAAATGCGCCGAGGCATTAAGCAAACCGTTAAAAAATTTTGAATGCAGAAAAAATTAAGATTCCCTACAATATAATATGGTTCCCAGAGATATACACCATCGTTGGTGCGTCAATTTTCAGGATCTAGAAAACATTCGAAATTTTTTATTTTCGAAAATTGAACATTTTTTATTTGATCTCTCAAGATCGAATTCTTCAATAAATTAATATATATCATGTTTACAATTTCAATATAAATTATAACTCGATAACAAAATTGAGAATGCAGTAAAAATTAGCGTTCTATGTCTGAAGTCGAGATATAACGTCGTCGCGACGGATACTCCTTTAAAAAATAATCTAAAAATACAGAAAAAATTCTAGAAAATGAAGCAGAGGTAACTTTTTTATATTTCTCGGACATTGCGCACTTTCGACGATTTGAGCATAGATTTTTTTTGGAATCTTCTTCTCTTTTTCCAAAATTGAAACCAATTTTTCATAGGCGCTAATGTAAATCTGAAGGCAAAATTCTGATCAATGCTGCATGAGCCAATATCAAGATTTGCCCAAATTATTGCTTAGGCATGTTTAATTAGCTGAAACTGGTTTTATATTTATCTAAGCAGCACATCCGCCCCAACTCATCTCTGCTCATCATTAGAATATTTTGAATCGGGCCTCTTGACCGTTAACGTGGTTTTAAGATCCATTTGCTTACTTTTATAATTAATTGCTTTATAGTAAAACTAATTTATTTGTAGAGCTTCGAATTTATCAATAATCATTTTCGATACAGGTTTTTTTCGAATGAGAAATATTCGCAACAATGTTGCCACGAAGAGCAATTTCGCATAATGGGTCCTCGAAATTGGAATAATAAAACCCCACTATTTCAACTTGTTCAAAAGGGCATTAACACGTGTAAATCCACCACAATTAGATTCGACTTTTGAATGTTTAGCTGCTTATTGAGCGTAGGTGTTCATTGGGTGATCATGAGAATTTTCAAAGGCTATACGCTCACTAGTAATTGGGAAGATTTTAAGAAAGAGCAGGTAAAATGTCCATGAAGGTGATTTTCGCAGTTGAGTCCGATTCGGATCGGTAACAATATATTGTTTAAGATATGATTCATGATATTAGACACATGAAAAAATATGATCAAATATGTGACTCCTCTTCCCTACCAGTTCTTTTGTATTCTGTTTTTTAAAAGTCGCAAAGTATGCCCCTTTGTAAGGTAAGCGGGACACACAAAGTGAACATATATACCGGTATTCGGTGTCAAAAGTAATGGTTTGTACGGTTCAGGCGCGGCAAAATAATTTTAGCTAAAGTAAAGTTTTTAAAACATATTTTAAGCGATAATTAAAGGAGTGTATTTTCATAAAATACAGTTTAAATTGAAATTGCAATTTGAACTACACCTGAAACTTGTAAAAGGGAGCGAGAGATAAAAAAATTAAAATCAGGGTATTTTTCTTCCGCTTCTCGATTACTTTAATTTAGGGTTAGTGTGCCAAAATTTCGGTTTTTTAATTTTGGTCTATTTATTTTCACAATGAGTTACTAGGGTATTCATTATTAATAAATTTCTGTAAAATTTTTGAGAGCAAAGATCTCATTTAGGTCCGTAGATGTGGCAGTTGTTTGCTCG
>SCLH01001005.1:26681-41334 GCA_004367855.1 Oikopleura vanhoeffeni | reverse complement strand
CGTTTAATTTTCTATTATAATACTGGGTATATTTGAGGTGTGACAATTAAGCTTCAAAAAATTGCGGATGTTCGTATGAATGATGAGCTCGTTAACCGGACAGTCGTAGATAAATTGTGTTTATTATAATTATAGAATACAAGAGGGTATATTTGAGAGTGAATTTTGTCCAAACAAAATTTGGCGGTATTTTTCGATGAATAATGACCTCATAAAAGTAAAATTCTATCTGATTTCGATTTAACCGGGAGTTCATCGAAAATACCACCAATTTTTTTTTGACAATATTTTACCCTTCAAACAATTCCCAAGTTATATATAAATAATAAACACAATTCTAACCTCCACTTCCGGTTAAACCGGATAGTGGATGATCATCGAAATATTGCCATTTTTTATTGAGATTATTTTATTCTCAAATAGTTACCCCCAAGTAATATATAATAACATTAACACAATTTTTTAACCTAACTTCCGGTTAAACCGGAGTGATGAGTCATCGAAAATTACCGCAAAATAACCACAATCTTCTACCTTAAATATACCCCCACGTAATTCCCGTCTGCATGTGAAAATTTATTCGGTATTTACAAAACCGGATAAAAAGGTAAGGCTATCGGACCGGGAAAAATGAGGGATAATCTATCCCTTCATCTCCTATCCGTTTTTATCCCGTTTGGGGGATAAAACGGGCATTAAGGATGGAAAAATCGGCGGGGGATGATCCCTTTTGGAAGCCTGGTTAACCTTCCGAAGCATTGATAGCCTTTTGAAGGCTACGTCACTTAAATCAGCCAAAATGATGGAAAATGATTGTAGAAACTGTCTTTATATACATTTTGAATTCCAACAATGTATATCTAAAAAATATTTCCTAATTTTTCTGGATACTAGGTTTCAATTTTGTGAAATGATTGAAAGGCGATTTTTCGCTTAAGGTATCCCGGCGAATATCGCAGGAGATGTCAATATTAGGGACCGGGATTACCCTTAGTTTTACTTGCAAAAACCACTTTTTGATCCAAATTTCAAATTAAAATTCAAATAGCCAGTGTTTAGGAAAGTGTTTGGTACCAATTGCAAGAAAAATAAAGCCTTCTGGACATATCTGGAGCAAGAATTAGTATGGATAAAATGATATGTTTTTGACAGAATATATTAATTTGTGAAAAATCACTGCCAGAGTAAAACTTTCATACACATTTGCCTTAACCTTTGTAATAATAATCAAATAATTTCAATAAATTGAGGGAAAACTACCAATTGTTTTTCTAAAAAAGTGATTTTTTCATAATATTTGAACTTAATTCGAAATATTTTTTGTTCCAACAGATAAGTCAATCAGACAGAAAAATGATTGAACAGAGCACTGCGCAGTTTTCAGAAAACATACATTCTTAGAGCTACCATGAGTAAGTATCACGTTGGTTTAATTTCACCTTGATTTTCAAACGTTTTGTTCTAAAATTAAAATTTCGTAGAATAGGAAATTTTTTTTTGTCGAAAAATTTAATTCTTCAACTTAATCATAAAGGAAAAATGTAAGGTTTCCTTATAAGAGTTTCTGTTAACAACGCTATAAGTTTAAACTTCCTGAAAAGGCATTATAAGGTCATACCCGGTTAGCACTATCTGCCGGCTTAATAGCGTCAGCCAATAATTCCATAAATATAGGGTGAATCCGTCTCAAAAAAAAAACAACAGAATCCGCCATGAAAAAAGATTTTGGGCCACCTGGTTGTCAGAAGGTGAGGAACGTTAAGCTACTTAGTTAAAAAAATTTTTCAAAAATTTCAAAAAATTGTTTCGTTGAATGTTTGAAAAAAATTAAGGTCATTTTGATGGAAAAATGCTAGGGCGATCCTTTAATATCAAATTCGGGATCGACCCGCTAGCTTTCCGAGTTTTTTTTGTCATTTGGACTCAATTTGAAGGGCTATCTGAAAGGAATATTAAACCGTTTGAGCTCCTATGAGCTCCTACCCAAATTGCCAATATAAAGTTTAAAGTCATGTTGCCCGGGAACTCACTCTAAAATTTAAAAAAAAAATTAAAAAATTTCTTCCTTCAAATTCTGCCCAAGCTATTTACTTCATCTAAGTGAATTTATTATATTTAAAACACGATTTTCTCCCGGGTATGACCCTAGCTTATTATGCCTCGGCGGATTTTTTTTATATGCTTCGGGGGTTAAGATTATTTTTTGAGCTCAGGTCATCGTATCAATTTCAGTAGTATCAAAAAAATCTCACTATCATGTTTTTGGAAAAGGGATATAACTATGGCCAATTATATGGATACCCGCCCTCAGAGTAACAATCCTTTATATTTGAAAAATGCAAATCTGGAGCATTTGATTGGTTGATCCTTTCCTAATCTGACAAATGAATCGCCTATTCCGTAATCAGGTTTTGATTGGTGGCTGAATCTCTTGCGTTGTTTGATCATTCAAATATTTAAGATTGTACTCTGAGGGCGGTATCCATATACCGTTCTCGCGGCAAAGCAAAAACCATTTATTTTATTTTATGACACTAAGATAAAATTTCAATATTTTTTGGTATTTTTCTTTTTACCAATTTTCCAAAATTATATAAATAAACAGCCACGTTGAGATCAGAAATCGTGAAATTAAGGGGATTGTGGGTGCTTCCCAGTAATGTGCTGGGGAAAAATAAGGCGTTTTTTAAAACTCAATATCTTTTGGAGAATTAGTTGAACGTTTTATTTTCCAATTGTATATTGTAGTCCTAACCTGAGAAAGGTCAAAAACTGATTCATTTCTAGAAAATTATTATCACTCAACCTTTAATGCATAAAAACCTAATCTGGTATTTCTTTTTTATTGAAGTATACCGTCATATCCCGTATCCAAAAATCACATAATGCCGATATTGATTGATCAGGCAAAAATTTTCTACAATTTAAATCAAGCATATTTTATAAATTCATTAATTCGCCGGAAATTATTTATTGAAAATTCCTTGTGCTATAGTTAAATATCGGCAAAAATGAAGATATTTTACAAAAAAAAGTATACCTCACGAACGGCACATGCGATTTCTTTTCTCTTTTTCATAAAATTCTTCTCTATTATCCTATTAACTTTTAAACCAAGGAAATTTTAATAATTTTTTATTTCTTCGGCAATCACTATTTCATGCTGATTAATTGCGGCGCCATTATTACAATTGATTTGTGATGAAAATGAAATATTGAAAAAGGGGCAAAAATCTGTAACATTATAATATTGAAATATTTCCATTTAATTTATTTTCGCTGTATATTATTTCTTTGTTGATTTGAGACTATTCCTTATGGTCTATAATTTTAAATAATAAATTATTTTTGTCAAGCAATCCGTATTCTAGAACTAGTTATCGATCAGTAATGAACTTTTTTTATTGCAATCATTTCTCGTGTGGCTGGATGGTCGGATACAAGGACAATAATACCGAATTTGAGACGTGGTCGGAAAATAACTACTGGCACCCACAATCCCCATTAAGTTGACAGTACTATGATTTCAGAAGAAATGGGACTATCGGTTATAGTCTAACCCCTTTTCACTTTTTGTGAGATGCGTAGCCATATCCTTTACGTCTATTTTTAACGTTGTGGCTACGCATTCTAACCAAAAATGATAAGGGATACAACCCCCCTTAACAACTCCTTACCCTTGGACGTTTCAAACCGCATTTGACGGGTTTTTGAAAAGTTTTAAAAACGTCTCAAAAGAGAATTAGCGATCTAAAAATAAGAATTAACCAAAATCCTATATAGACTGCTCAGAAGTCAAAAAGTCTACTAGAATTTATTTTGATGATCAACTGCCAGAATTTTCGAGGGGATCAGTTTTAGGAGAGTCTTTGGAGAATTGTCATTCAAATAATAATGGACTTTACTGGTGCTAGTAACTCTTGCCGCATTCCCTAACAAATCATGTTCTGCTCTAGTTAATTTGCAAATATTATTTTTAAGATTTTAGCTAGAATTAAAAATGATCCAGTAGTTTCTATTGTGAGAGCTTCGCAAAATTTGACTTCCCTTCGTACATTACTCTCCGCGAACTTGTTTCACAGAAAAAGGAAAGGTTTTCACGAAAGGTTTTAGGGAGTTAATCGTAAAGCTCGCCATCATGTTGTGGGAAAAAGAACACAGTTTTACACAGTTAGAGGCTCTTAAGCAGGCTCTAGAAGGTGCTTTTCAGCACCTTAATGATTTTGCCACGATTTTTGGTAGCTGTCCTACTCAATCGCATCAAATGACCTTTTCCACTTTTCCAATTGAGGACCTCAAATTTCGGATATTTTTAGCAGGACATCCCTTCGTGCAAGTCAAAGAGCCCTCCCAGAAACCCCGGATGTGAGTATGAGTAAGGTTTTTGCGTAGATAAGAGGAATTTCGATCAGCGAAGAGTCATGATTTGGCTACCAATTCAACGGCCTGTGAGTTTTTTGACGAAACGGTCGGACCACAGCGTTACTAGACAAAATTTTAGCGAAAGTTTTCAATGGCTTTTTAAATTATGAGGCTATACAAGCAAGCTCAGATTGAAAGCTCCAAATTTAAGATACGCTGGGTTCGAGTGTGTCCATGATCAATTTAATCTCGAAGATCACTTTTACAGGGAAAGTCCAGTGTTCCACTTTCTTGGAAGTCAGGCGAGTCAATTAAAACCTTATATTTACTTTCTAGGCTGACAGCTCGAATACTCACTGTAGATTTAATTGACCTTCCCAGTTTTTCTGGATCACATTTTCACGAAACGTAAGTCAACGATAATTAGACGTCTTAGATCACTCATCGCTCTCCAGATGTATTAAAAACTAAATCCAATTGTGTTTAATAAAATAGTCACTGCGTATTTTGGTTAAAACTAACAAACCTTAAGCTTTTGCATAAACAATGGTTTAGAAGTTAGTCATTTGCGGCCGTCATGGTACGCATTGTTTCGCATTCTCCAGTTAATGATTGCAAACGTTACATCAATCTTAAGGGTCTTGGTAGCAGCGACTTGTGGCAGGACTGGCGTCAATTTAACTTTACGAAAATAATGGTAGTTACGTTACACTCTTTTGCTGTGATTATCGTTAGCTGAACCAACAAATAAATGTTGTATCAGCTCATTATAAAATATGTTTTTTCTTTTTTTATCTTTTAAGGAAGATTTGAGTTCGAACTTTTATTTTTGAATTGTAAAGTTTTCCAAAAAATTCAAAAACATTATTAAAATTTTCACGACATTTTCACCCAAATTTTTTTTTTTTTCTGAATCTTGTCAATGAATTGTAAAAAATAGCCACTTTAATTTTTTCATGCATGTTTACAAATTTTCTGACTGCTTGTTTAAAAAATCATTAACCTGTTCATTGTCAGTTTTTGGCGACTTTTTTTTAAATATTATGAAAATTTTTTGCAAATCAGTCCAAATTTTTTTTATAAATGCTTTTTTTTGAAATTTTTCTTGAAAATCAGCCGAATCAGTTGTTTATTTTCTTGGTATCTATTTGATTTCCCGTATTTCAACCGATGGAAGGGGTCAATCGGATATCGTTTCTGAGGCTATGACTGAAATTTACAAACTTGTTTGTGACACCGGGTTTGTGCCCATTTTTGGCACAAAATTATGAATTTAATTTAATCAGAAAAATCTCAATTAAATGTCGGGTGTATAGCGCTACTTTTCTTTGAAAGTCAGAGAGATTTTTGAATTTAAACGCAATCGGAAGGTTCAATTTTTTTTTCCCTAAAAAGCTGTGATTCTCTCCACTAGTTAGCGCATAACACCCGAAAATGCTTCAGGTTTATGAATTAATTGCCTTCAAAGAAAAATTCTCACATCGGGTCAGTTGGGAAAAGAGTTGTAATGAGAAATGGGTTTTCATATTTTTACAGATTACTTAAGTATGTTGAGATAATTAAAAAATGATAAACGTTTGCAAGAATGAACACTTTTATTAAGATTACAAAATAAATAAAGATTTTTCATATTTTTCAAAAATTACTTTCAAAATCCACTCCGAAAAAACGATGAACAATCTTCCACATCGCTGCTACCCCCTTAAGGGCGGATACTAGGTCGCATTTAAAGACTCGGACATTAAATTTTCAAAGAATAATTTTATTTAAAATGTTTTTTTCCTGAAAAATATGGACAAGTAATAGTTTGATCAGGGTCTTTTTATTTTCATTTGTCATAAAAAAAAGTATTTTTTATTCTTGATTTGAACATATGTCAGTGTGATTTTTTTCAAATTGAGGAAATTTCTGAGAATTTGAATACAAAAATTCAAAATTGTGGACCTCGGTTTTGTGCGTACCCTTAAGGATCTATACATACCAGTTTTAGATTTCTGCGTCAAAATCAGGGAGGAGTAGTATTTTCCCCGAGCCACTCAAAATAATGCCAAAAAACAGTGTTGTTTGCTCATTATAAAGCACCGGATAAATTTAAATGAGTCATTAACGCGATCCTGCTTCTTGCGTTCACGATTGCACACATTTGTGGACACTAAAGCTATAAAAATCTACATTCTATATCTTCAAAACTCAGGGAGGAGTAGGCTTTTGAAGTGAACAAGTATGAGTGCCATTCTTTCATTTATTAGAAGGTTTGCTGGCTTATCTCATGATGTGGTCGGACAATCAAGGCCTTTGATTTGTTTTGTGAAAGCCACAGATATGTAAAAATAGGATCAACTAAGAAGCAAAACTGATCCAGCTTAACTGTACTCTAATCGTCATATGTTCGGCCTGTGCTATGGTGATCATTCATAGGCGACCTTAATATAAACCCTGATTTTTGGAGCCTATTAATGAGATAGACGAACTAAGGTCTCCCTTAAGGGAGTAGTTCCGCAAAAAATTATCCCAATGAATGAGTTTTCTCTAGACTAATTCGGCAAATCAATATGTCTCTTATTTTTATTTTGTTCTTCGGCCGAACACGGTATGCTAGACTTGGTCCACCGGTTGAGTGTTAGGTCCAGCATTTCAATTTCAGAAGCAACACTGGTTTTTTGACGGACACTAACTCCCTTAAGAAGGGGTAGTATCTGGAGCGAGTGAATTTGACTATTCACTATGTGGTGATTTATCACTTCCCGAAAACTATAAAGATAATATGACGAAAGAACTCGAAAATGCTCTATTTGCTAGAGTCTAATAGTACACAGTTGCGAAAAAAGTTACAATACACCAATATTATTTGACCAATCGTGATCAACAATAGGGGTACAGATCGTAACAAGTGAATTTTCCAAACTGCAAAAAACTATCTCCTCCCAGACGGATAATCAAATTGAGCTCAAATTTTCAACAGATCACGGACGGTAATTTTAATCTTTTCTCACGGGCTTTTTTGATCCCGTAAACGGAAGGACATTCGTTAGAGACGCCAACATAACCGAAACAATTTTTCACAATTCAGACTCTACAAATCTATCTCTTCCTTAGAGGATATATTTGCAAATACTCAAATTTTTATCAAATATTATCTACAGTAAACGAGTTTGTTAAGAGACTCTCCACGGGGCCTTTGGTGTTTTGTACCTTTGACCAGCTATAAAACTCGAATAGAATTTTTTGGGGTCCCATGATCTCCGAAAAAAAATGCTTCGATTTTTTCGAAGTATGCTCAAAAAAAAAGCCATTGTGAAACACTGATAGAAAGCCTGGCTTACGTCAAGGCGATATTTCGAAGTTCTTATGGTCCATCGGGCAAACCGTTACTTTTTAACTTCATCTTTTAAAAAATACTTAGAAAAAAATAAAAAAAATTCGGGGCGAAGGGGGGGAATTTCGAAAAAAAAATTTTTTTTTTTGTTGATTGGGATTGGGGGTTTTTCTTAGACCCCAAAAAAAAAAAATTAAAACTTTATCATTCGAAAAAATCGAAGCACTTTTTTTCGGAAAATGACCAAAAAAATCATATTTCGAGTTTTAGCTGGAAATTACAAAAAAAAGCCCGTGAGAGTCTCTTACAATTGTTCTTAGAAATATTTGATAAAAATTTGAGTCATTTTGCAAATATATCCTAGGAAGAGATAGATTTTGAAGTCTGAAATTGTGAAAAATTTTCGGTTATTTGGCGTTCTAGAATTGTTCCGTCGCCGGATCAAAAAAAGCCCGTGAGAAAAGATTAAAATCTACCGTTCCGTGATCTGTGAAAATTTGAGCTTCCAATTTGATTATTACCGTTCTCGGAGGGAGATAGTTTTTGCAGTTTGGAAAATGTCAACTTGTTACGATTACTGTACCTATTTGTTGTAATTGGTCAATAATAATTTGTGATTAACTTTTTCGCAAACATTACATTTAGATCTAGCAAATAAGCATTTTCGGTTTCTCATAAGCTTTTAGTTTTCCGAATAATCACCGTGAATATGTCAAATCTGCCCAGATATACCCCTTTAAGGGAGGTAGTGTCCGCCAAAAAAAAGTTGGCCTGAAATTTTGAAACTGGACACTGGAGCAGCAACCGGTGCGCCGTAAGACAAAAAAAAACATCATATTTTTTGGCCGAATTGTCTAGGAGCAACTTTTGGGATATTTTTTTTGCGGAAACTACTCGCCTTAAGGAGACTGTTCGCATTTAAAGGCCAAAAACAGGCGTTTTTCAGCGCATCGCCTCAATGAAGACTAGAAAAGCACGAACATATGGATTTCAGTTTAGGGATAATACTGAACCTTAAATCTTGCTTTCACAAAACAAATCAAAGGCCTCTTGATTGGCCGACATCAGGAAACGACTTCAAAAAGTGGCACTATTTTCACTTCAAAAGCCTACTCCTCCCTGAGTTTTGGAAGAAAGAAAATATTTTTATAGCCTTTAGTGACACTAACAAACAATGTGAAGCAGAGCCGAGGGTCCGTTTTACTCATTTAAATTTATCCGGCGCTTAAATGAGCAAAACAACTGTTTTTTTTTTGGCCCCATTATTTTGAGTGCGCTCGGGGAACTATACTACTTTCCTCCCTGGATTGTGACGCAGAAATCTAAACACTGGTTGTATACGATCCTTAATGGGTACGCCACAAACCCACCGAGGTCCACAAATTTAATTTTTTGTAATTTCAAATTCTTCAGAAATTTTCCTCAATTTGAAAAAAATCACACTGAATATGTTCAAATCAAGATATAAAAATACTTTTTTTTATGACAAATGAAAATAAAAGACACTGATCAACTTATTCTTGTCCATATTTTCAGAAAAAAACATTTTAAACCTATTATTCTTTGAAAATTTCAATGTCCGAGTCTTTAATGCGGACCTAGTACTCGCCCTTAAGGGGGTAGCAGCGATGTGGAGATTGTTCAGTTTTTTCGGATAGTGGATTTTTGAAAGTAAATTTTGAAAAATATGAAAATCTTTTATTTATTTTGTAATCTTTTAATTAAAAGTCGTTCATTCTTGCAAACGTTTATATTTTTAATTATCTCAACATACTTACAGTAATCTGTAAAACATATGAAAACAACCACTTTTCATTACAACTCTTTTTCCAACTTGACCCGATGTTGAAGAATTTTTTCGAAGGCAATATTCAATAAACCTCAGGCATTTTCGGGTGTTGATGCGCTAAACCTAGTGGAAAGAATCAGCTTTTTAGGAAAAAAAATTGACCTTCGATTGCGTTTAAATATCAAAAAATCTCCTTGACTTTCACAAAGAAAAGTAGCCTATAACACCCGAAATTTATTGAGATTTTCTGAATTAAATTAAATTCATAATTTGTCCAAAATGGCACAAAACCCGGTGTCACAAACAAGTGTTGTAAATTTCATCAGTAGCTCAGAAACGTATTCGATTGACCCTTCCATCGGTTGAAATACGGAAATCAAATAAGATACCAGAAAATAACACAACTGATTCGGCCTGATTTTTCAAGAAAAATTCAAAAAAAGCATTTATAAAAAATTTGGACTATTTGCAAAAATTTTCATAATATTTAAAAAAGTCGCCAAAAATGACAAATGAACAGTTATGTTTTTTAAACAGCAGTCAGAAAATTTGAACATGCATGAAAAAAGTTAAAGTGGCTATTTTTTACAATTCATTGACAGATTTCAGAAAAAAAAAAAAAAAAAATTTTGGGTGAAAAATGGCGTGAAATTTTAATAATGTTTTGAATTTTTTGGAAAACTTTACGAATTCAAAAATAAAAGTTCGAACTCAAATCTTTCCTTAAAAGATAAAAAAAATATTTTTAATGAGCTGATACACATTTTTGTGGTTCAGCTACGATAATCACACAAACAAAAAGTGAACCAACTAATTATTTTCGTAAATTAAATTGACGCCAGTCTGCCACATCGCTGATACCCCCTTAAGTATTATTTAACGTTTGCAATCATTTAAATGAGAATGCGACAAAATGACGTACATTGACGCCGCAAAAATGAATAACTTTCTAAACCATTGTTTATGCAAAAGTCTTGAAGGTTTGTTAGTTTAACCAAAATATGCGCAGTGACTATTTTATTAAACACAATTGGATCTTAGTTTTTAATACATCTGGAGAGCGATTTGAGTGATCTAAGACGTCTAATCGTTGACCTGTACGTTTCGTGAAAATGTGATCAGAAAAACTGGGAGGTCAATTATCTACAGTGAGTATTCTAGCTGTCAGGCCTAGAAAGTAAATATAAGGTTTTAATTAGACTCGCCTGACTTCCAAGAAGTGAACACTGGACTTCCTGTAAAAGTGAGTCTTAATTAAATTGATCATCACACTCGAACCCAGCGTATCTTAAATTTGAGCTTCAATCTTGAGCTTGCTGATAGCCTCATAATTTAAAAGCCATTGAAAACCTTTCGCTAAAATTTTTCTAGTATACGCTGTGGTCCGACCGTTTCGTCAAAAAACTCACGCCGGAATTGGTAGCCAAATCTGACTCTTCGCTGATCGAAATTCCTCTTATCTACGCAAAAACCTTACTCATACTCACTTCCGGGGGTTTCTGGGAGGGCTGCTTTGATTCTCTGCCACGAAGGGATGTCCTGCTAAAAATATCCGAAAATTGATGGTCCTCAATTGGAAAAGTGGAAAAGGTCATTTGGATGCGATTAGTAGGACAGCTACCAAAAATCGTGCAAAATCAATTAAGGTGCTTAAAAGCACCTTCTAGAGCCTCTAAAGAGCTCTAACGTGTAAAACTGTGTTCTTTTTTCACACTGTGGGTTTTATTTCGAGCTTTCGTTAACTTCCCAAAACCTTTTCTGTGAAAATCCTTTCCTTTTCTGTGAAAAAAGTTTCCTGAAAGAATTCGAAGGGAAGTCAAATCTTGCGAGCTCTTAATCAAAGAAACTACTGTATCATTTTAATTCTAGCTAAAAATCTTAAAATAATATTTGCAAATTAACTAGAGCAGAACAATGATTTGTAGGGAATGCGGCAAGAGTTCTAGCACCAGTAAAGTCATTATTATTTGAATGACAGATTCTCCAAAGACTCTCCTAAAAACTGGTCCCCTCAGAAAATTTCTGCAGTTTGATCATCAAAATAATTTCTAGTAGATTTTTGAACTTCTTGGAGCAAATTCTATATAGGATTTTGTTAATTTTATTTTTAGATCGCTAATTCTCCCTTTTTGAGACGTTTTAAACTTTTCAAAACCTCAAATGCGGTTTTGAACGTCCAAGGGTTAAGGAGGTTGTTAAGGGGGTTGTATCCCTTTATCACTTTTTGGTTAGAATGCGTAGCCACAACGTTAAAATTAGACGTTAAAAGGAGTAGTGGCTACGCATTCTCACCAAAAAGTGATAAAGGGGTATAGACTATACCGTATAGTCCATTTCTTCTGAAATCATAGTTCTGTCAACTTAAGGGGATTGTGGGTGCAGTAGTTATTTCCGACCACGGTCTCAAATTCGGTATTATTGTTCTTCTATCCGACCATCCAGCACACGAGAAATTGATTGCAATTAAAAAAAAAATTCATTACTACGATAACTATTCTAGAATATCGGATTGGCTTGCAAAAAGTAATATTATTTATTAAAAATTATAGACCATCAGGATTGTCTCAATCCACAAAGAATAATCATCACAGCGAAAAAATAACATCAAATGAAGTATTTCAATATATAATTGTTAAGATCTGTTTGCCCCTATTTTCAATATTTCACTTTTCATCCAAATCAATGTAATAAGGCGCGCGATTAAATCAGCATGAAATAGTTAGATTGCGAGAAAATATAAAAAAAACTTTATAAATTTGCTTGGTTCTAAAAGTTTAATAGGATAATAGAGAAGAATTTATGAAAAAGAGAAAGAAATCGCATGTGCCGTTCGTGAGGTACTAACTTTTTTTAGTAAAATAATCTTCATTTGCCGATATTTAACTATAGCAAGAATTTTTCAAATAATTTCGGCGAATTAACGATGAAGTTTATCAAAAATATGCTTGCATTTAAATTGTAGAAAAATTTTTTTCCTGATCAATAATATCCGCATTATGTGATTTTTGGATACGTGGATATGACGGTATACTTCTAATAAAAAAGAATACCAGCATTAGGTTTTATGCATTTGAAAGGTTGATGTGATATTATTTTCTAGAATGAGATCCAGTTTTGAGCTTCTCAAGGTTACGGCACTACAATTATCAATTGGAAAAAATACGTTTCACTCATATTCTCACAAAAGAATATTTGAGTTTTTTAAAACGCCTTAATTTTTCCCCAGCACATTACTGGAAGCACCCACAATCCCCTTAATTTCACGATTTCTGATCTCAACGTGGCCTGTTTATTTATATGAATTTTGGAAAATTGTAAAAAAAAAGAAAAATACCAAAAAAATATTGAAATTTTTCTTAGTGTCTAAAATAAAATAATGTTTTTGCTTTGCGCGAGAACGGTATATGGATTACCCGCCCTCAGAGTACAAATCTTAAATATTTGAATGATACAAACAACGCAAGAGATTAGCACCCAATCAAAACCCTTGATTACGGAATAGGCCGATTTCATTTGTCAGATTAGGAAAGGATCAACCAATCAAATGCTCAGATTTCGCATTTTTCAAATATAAAGGATTTGTACTCTGAGGGCGGGTGATCCATATAATGTGGCCATAGTTTATAATCCCTTTTCCAAAAACATGATAGTTGAGATTTTTTTGATACTACTGAAAATTTGATACGATGACCTTGAGCTCAAAAAATAATCTTTAACCCTCCGAAGCATATAAAAAAAAATTCCGCCGAGGCATAATAGCTAGGGTCATACCCGGGAGAAAAATCGTGTTTTAATATAATAAATTCACTTAGGAATGAAAGTAAATAGCTTGGGCAGAATTTGAAGGAGAATTTTTTGAATTTTTTTTTTAATTTTAGAGTGAGTTCCCGGGGCAACATGACTTTTTAAACTTTATATTNTTTTTTAACTAAGTAGCTTAACGTTCTCAATTTCTGACCACCAGGTGGCCCAAAATTTTTTTTTCATGGTCGGATTCTGTTTTTTTGAGACGGATTCACCCTATAAGTTTATGGAATTATTGCTGACGCTATTAGCTTGGCAGATAGTGCTCCCGGGTATGACCTTTATAATAGCCTTTCAGGAGTTTAAACTTATAGCGTTGTTAACAGAAAACTCTTATAAGGTAAACCTTCAATTTTTCCTTTATGATTAAGTTGAAGAATTAAATTTTCGAAAAAAAAATTTCCTATTCTAGAAATTTTTAATTTTAGAACAAAACGTTTGAAAATCAAGGTGAATTAAACCACGTGATACTTACTCATGGTAGGCTCTAAGAAATGTATGTTTATCTGAATAACTGCGCAGTGCTCTGTTTCATTCATTTATTCTGTCTGATTGACTATATCTGTTGGGAATCAAAAAATATTTCGAATTAAGTTCAAATATTTATGAAAAAATCACTTTTTTTATGAAAAAATTGGTAGTTTTCTCAATTTATTGAAATTATTTGATTATTATTACAATGTTAAGGCAAATATGGTATGAAAGTTTTACTCTGGCATGATTTTCACAAATTATATATTTCTTCAAAACATATCATTTTATCCATACTAATTCTTGCTCCAGATATGTCCAGAAGGCTTATTTTTCTTGCAAATTGTACTCAAAACACTTTCCTAAACACTGGCTTATTTGAATTTTTAATTTGAAATTTGGATCAAAAAGTGTTTTTTTGCAAGTAAAACTTAAGCGAAAAATCGCCTTTCAATCAATTTGTCACAAAATTTGAACCTAGTATCCAGAAAAATTTTAGGAAATATTTTTAGATATACATTGTTAAATTTCAAAATGTATGATAAAGACAAGTTTCTACAATCACTTTTCCATCATTTTTGGCTGATTTAAAGTGACGTTAGCCTTTCAAAAGGCTATATGCTTCGGAAGGTTAAACCAGGCTTCCAAAAGGGATGCATCCCCGCCGATTTTTCCATCCTTATCCCGTTTTATCCCCCAAAACGGGATAAAAACGGGATAGGGATGAAGGGATAGATTATCCCCTTTTATCCCGGGTCCGGGATAGCCTTATCCCTTTTTATCCCGTTTTTGTAAATACGAATAAAATTTTCACATGCAGACGGAATTACGTGGGGGTATATTTGAAGGTAGAATATTGTGGTATTTTGCGGTATTTTCGATGACTCATCACTTCCGGTTTAACCGGAAGT
>SCLH01001005.1:0-25841 GCA_004367855.1 Oikopleura vanhoeffeni | reverse complement strand
ATCCCTATCCCCCTCTATCCCCCTCGGTTTATCCCTTCTATCCCTATCCCTTTTGGAAGCCTGGGTTAAACTGTTATCCTTGGAGTTCTTAATTAAAAATTTGGACAACATTTGTTTTTCTAAATTACCTCGAGAATGTTCACTGCGTATAAAAATTAATCTTTAAATACGATGAAAAAATCCGAATTTTAGTGGCAAAACGGCACTTTCGTTATTTTTGAAGCACTTTGAGGGTAATTATCGGAAAACAACAAATTTTATTTTTGTTCGTCAAATATACATGTTCTGCAGAAAATCAAATTGATTTGAATTAAGGTGGAACAAAATACGACTTTCAAATAAATTTTTGCTCGCGGTTAACTTAGTTTATCGGTCGCTCGAACATGCTATGATAAAAATTTCTTCTAGAGATCACGAACATTTTGTAACGAACTATCAAAAAACAGGTTTCCTAAGCCAATCAACTGCACGCATTTACCATCCTTTGAATCAAGCTCACCGTATGCCGCATACGGTTTCCTTTTACCAACGGAACTTCATCTCAAAAACGTTTACTATCTCCATAGCGCGAGTTCGAATTCCACTAATGTTGTCGAAGTGATTGTCTTAGTGATTGCTTAAGTGATCATACACTGATCAAATTAAGCGGTCTCAATATCAAGCACCCTTGCGTATAAACATACTCAAGACAATCAGTGAGACAACATTAGTGTGATTCGAACACGCGCTATAGAGATAGTAAACGTTTTTGAGATGAAGTTCCGTTGGTAAAAGGGTATGCGGCAAACAGAGTGCAGATCACTTAACAGTGATCAATGGCAATAGAGAAGAATGGAAATACGAAATTTCGCAAAAAGTTCATGAAATGCTCATTGCCAACAACTTCTGTATATGATGTCAGTTTGGTCGCGAAACTTGCCACACTAGAAATAATCCCAATTTGATATTGCTTGGGATTCCTCAAGATTTCACAAGGATGAAAAACCACATTTTTGGTTGATTCGTAGTGATAATGGTGATATTGAACATAAATTTAAACCAAAAATGTATGTGAACTTTTTAATAGTCTTTTTTTGAATCAACTGCATTTAAAACGACAATTTCATGTAACAAAACGATAGTCAAAGTACCTTGTTAATAATTTCAAGGCGTTTAAAAAGTGGTCAGCGGATGAAATATTTGTATTTCGTGCTAGTTTGTGCAGTACAGTTTCGTTTTCACTGAAAACTTTCAAATTGGCTTGTTTATAGTTTGATTGAAAAGTTGATGTCAAACAAAAATAGAACAATTTAACAGAATGTCTAGTAGACATGGCAATTTAAACTCAAACTATTCCTTTTTTTGATAGAAACACGGGAATCAAATCCGCTGGACTGTAGCATTTTTCACAGATAAGCTGAATTGCATAAATCTTATCTACAGAAACATTAATATCACATCCTTCTACAGTGTTCAAAAATCCAAGTATTTATGATAAATTTAATCTTGTGTCAGCAGAGTCTGAGCAGACGTTGGAATTTACGTTGAAATTTTTCTATGTTATCCACAAAAATCAGTTGATCAATTCGACCTGCACAATCTAATGACTACGTCAGTGGGATAATGGCTTCAAAAGAATTCTATTAAAACACTTTTCAACATTTTTTTCGAAATTTTCAGTCTTTAATTCACTTTCTGTTGAAGCCAGGATTATATAATATAATATAATTTAATATATAAAATAGTATATATAATATAATTTATATTCATGTTAAAACGTTTTTCTGGATCGTCTTTAATACTTTTTATCAAAGTCAGCCGATGAATGAAGATAGATGAAATTTTTCATGAGTTCAAAGATAACTATTTCTAATTATTTAAATGTAAAAATAGCCCCCCAAAAGTTTATGTCCCAGCATTCGGACTGATGAAGCCAGGAGTCTGCTCATTAAAATTAAAATTTGGATAGGATCAGGATAGACTCTCGGAAAAATAAGATCGGATCCGTAGGCTCCCAAAAAAACCGATCCGATCCCGAATTGATCTAATTGGGTGATCTGATCCCAATTATTTGCAGTCAGAAATGCTCATAGGTGGTGCTAAAGCCGAATTCCAGTTTTGGTGGTTTTGGCAGCATGCTGCAGCATACCGTAATACGGTAACCGTATGCTTTGTTTAGGGTTAACTTTTGAAAATTGGATATGATCGCGATATAATTGTTTCTGACTGATGATAATTTTTTGAGTATACCGGATTTTGAACTTATGCCTGAATCATGAAGTAATCCAACCATTTCTTTTTATGAGATGTTCTAAATTCTTGAGACAGTACCTCGAAGAGTATTTTAAGGGTCTTGGTTAATGAGTGTAAAATAAAGAGCCTAAACATTATCACATCATTCCTGAAACTTCTGTTAAATTCACGTGCGGCAAAGATAAATCGCTGATCTTAAAACTATCAAAAATCGAGTTTTGATATTTAAAGGGGTCGAACGTTAGTGTAAACAATCGTACTTCGGAAAAATTAATGGTCTAGTACTAAATTTCGCATTCCATAATTGTTGAATAACAAATTGTTATTAACAATTGTTCATGATCTCACAATCTTGTATACTGTAATTAGGAGCGCAGCATTTTGTGTAATTATTTGAACATTTAATTTTCAAAACAATTTTTTTCAGATATAGCAAATTTGTGGCGTCGTTATAATAAAAAATCCAAAAAAATTATGTAATCGTGATCAAAATTCAATTAATGCTGGAATAGGTTTTTTAGGAAGTCACTTTAGACCACTAAAGGCATATCTGGAGATTTGACATATTCACGGTGATATATTCTGAAAACTAAAAAGCTTATGAGAGAAACCGAAAATGCTGATTTGTAGACTCACTTAATCTTGCGAAAAACACATCAAAATATTTTTTGCCATTACATCAATAGGTACAGTATCGTAACAAGGTGAAATTTTCAAACTGCAAAAACTACTCTCCTCCCATGACGGTAATCAAATTTAGCTCAAATTTTCACAGATCACGTAACGATAGTATGTCAATCTTTTCTCATGGGTTTTTTTTGATCCGGCGACGAAACAATTCTTGAACGCCAAATAACCGACGATTTTTCATAATTTCAGACTTCAAACTCTATCTCTGATAGAAATAATTTTGCTCAGAATCCTTTTTCCGGGAGCGATAACACCATGAGTCATGGTCTATGACTAGGGAGCGCACCGGTAAAACCGGCGCTCCCTATCTATGACCCAGGGTCATTGACCCTTGAAAAATGTTCATCAAAGGTTCAAGTTTAGTATGTAGAGTTTCCGCTGCGCACCCTATGTTTAATACTTTTAGTATTGTCAATACTGTATTAGATTGTTTTTTTGTGAATAGAAGCTTAAGGGGGTAACCGACGGGGTTTACCGATTTTCAAACGTCAGTCCTGAGCTAACCGCAATTCGTATTGAGTTCAAACTTCGGATTCTAGGAGATATTGTTTGAAATTTCAAAAAAACATGGTCATCAAAAGTGTTTGTATGACCGAACCCGCCGGTCTAAAAAAAGACCGGTTCCAAAAAGTGCTTTTTTTCCATTTTTGTACAACACATCTAGCTCCTAGGATATCAAATTTTTCCCCTTTTTTTCTGTATAACTTAATTTGTAAGCTTAACAGCCGTGCGTGCCCTGATTTTCGAATTTCTTGTTATTTAAAGAAATTTCCAAAATAAATGGATGTTTTTGCGCATGTTCGCTGGTACAATGACATTTCGTCGAACAATATCAGAATGTTTTTTACATAAAAGCACTTCTTTCAACGTGTGCAAAGCGAGGAGGTGCGTCGAGTTTTTTACAATTGTCATCATAATAACGCTTTAAGATGCATTCAAAGTTTATTTACCCTCAAATTCGTCAAAAATATGATTTTGACGAAAAATTCCAAAAAATTTTTAGAGTAAAAATCATAATTTTTAATTCATTTTTGTCAGTAAGTTGCACAATAAAAATAAGTTGTAAAAATAGTCAGATCCGATGTCTAGATCACGAGAGAAAGTTAATTACCTGAAAAAAATACTTAGAAAAAATTCCATAATTATGCAAAATTCGGAAAAANTTTTGCTCGGCGGTTAACTTGTTTATCGTCGCCTCAACATGCTATGATAAAAATTTTCTTAGAGATCAACAAGCTTGTAACTGAAACTATCAAAATAACAGTTTCCTAAGCCAATCAACGCACCATTTCATCCTTTGAATCAAGCTCAACCGTTATGCCGCATCGGTTTCCTTTTACAACGGAAACTTCATCTCAAAACGTACTATTCCATAGCGCGAGTTCGACATCTCCCTATTTTCTCAAGTGCATTGTCTTAGATATGCTAATATTCATACACCGATCAAAATAAGCGTCTCATATCACACCCTTGCGGTAAACATATATCCTCAATGACACAACAGTGAGCAACCATAGGAATTCGGAACACCCGCTATAAGAAATAGTACGTTTTGAGATAAGTTCCGTTGGGTAAAAGGGTATGCGGCAAACAGAGTGCAGATCACTTAATCAGTGATCAAGCATAGAGAAAATGGAAATCGAAATTTCGCAAAAAGTTCATGAAATGCTCGATGCCCAACAACTTCTGTATATGATGCGTTGCTCGCGAAACCTTGCCACACTAGAAATATCCATTTGATATTGCTTGGATTTCTCAAATTTCACAAGGATGAAAAAACCACATTTTGAATTATTCGTAGTGATAATGTGATATTGACATAAATTAACCAATAAATGTATGTAACTTCTTTAATAGTCCTTTTTTTTGAATCACTCATTTAAAAGACAATTTCAATCGTAACAAACGATAGTCAAAGTACCTGTTAATATTTCAAGGCTTTAAAAGTGGTCACGGGATGAATATTTGTATTATCGTGTAGTTTGGTTGCAGTACAGTTTCGTTTTCACTAAAACTTTCAAATTGCTGTTTCATGTTTGATTGAAAAGTTGATGTCAAAACAAAAAGAAACAATTTAACAAATGTCTATAACATGCATATTTAAACTCAAACTATTCTTTTTTTTGATAACACGGAATCAAATCCGTGACTGTTCCAATTTTTCCACCAGATAACTGAATTGCATAAATCTTAATCACAGCAACTTATATCCCATCCTTCTACAAGTGTTCAAATCCAAGATTTATAAAATTTAAATCTGTGTGTCACCGAAGTCTGAGCATACGTTGGAATTAGTTGAAATTTCTATGTTATCCACAAAAATCAGTTGATCAATTCGACCCTGACAATCTTAATGACTGTCATGTGGATACATGGCTTCAAAAGATCTATTAAAACACTTTCAACATTGTTTTTCGAAAATTTTCAGTCCTCTTTAATTCACTTTCTTTGAGCCAGGATATAATATAATATAATTAATAAAATAAAATAGTAATATATATATATTTTATTCATGTTAAAACGTGTTTTCTGGTCGTCTTTATACTTTTATCAAAGTCAGCCGATGAATCGAAGATAGTGAATTTATGAGTTCAAAGATAACTATCTATTATTAAATGTAAAATAGGCCCCCCAAAGTTAGTCCACATTCGACTGATGAACAGGTCTGCTATAAAATTAAAATTTGGATAGCGTCAGGAAGACCTCGCGAAAAAATAAGAATCCGATCCTAGATAGCTGCCAAAAAACCGATCCATCCCGATTGATTAATGGTGTGATTCGATCCCAATATTTGCATCAAAAATCTATAGGTGGTGCTAAAGGCCGAATTCAGTTTTGGTGGTTTTGCGCATGCTGAGCTACCGGTATAGGAACGATGCTTTGATTTAGGTTACTTTTGAAAATGGATATGATCGCGGATATAATTGTTTCTGACTGATGATAATTTTTGAAGCTAACCGGATTTGAACTTATGCCTGAATATGCAAGAATTCAACCATTCTTTTTATAATGTTCTAAATCTTGAGAACAGTACCCGAAGAGATTTAAGGTCTTGTTCAGAGTGTAAAATAAGACTAAACATTACACATCTTCTGATCTGTTAAATTCACGTGCGGCAAAGATAAATGCTATCTTAAAACTATCAAAAATCGATTTTGATATTTAAGGGTCGAACGGTTGTGTAAACAAATCGTACTTCGGAACAAAATTAATGGTCTAGTATAAAATTCGCATCCATAATTGATATAACAAATGTTATTAAACAATTGATTCATGAATTCACAATCTTGTTACTGTAATTAGGAGCGCAGCGATTTTGTGTAATTTATATTGACATTTATTTTTCAAAACGATTTTTTCAAGATATAGAAATTTGTGCAGTCGTTATAATAAAAAATCCAAAAAATTAAGTATATCGTGATCCAAAATTCAATTAATGCTGGCAATAGGTTATTTTAAAGTCACTTTAGACCACTTAAAGGTGGCATATCTGCGAGATTTGACATATTCACGTGATATTTCTGAAAACTAAAAAGCTTATGAGAGAACCGAAAATGCTGATTTGTAGATCACTTAATCTTGCGAAAAAACTACATCAAATATCTATTTTGCCATACATCAATAGTGTACAGTAATCGTAACAAGGTGAACATTTTCCAACTGCAAAAACTACTCTCCTCCAACGTAATCAAATTAGCTTCAAATTTTCACAGATCCGTAACATAAGTATGTCAATCTTTCTTCATGGGTTTTTTTGATCCGCGAACGAAACATTCTTGAAAAACGCCAATAACCGACGATTTTTCTAATTCAGACTTCAAACTCTCTCTGTATGAATAATTTGCTCAAATCCTTTTTTCCGGGAGCGATAACACCATGACGCATGTCTATGACAGGAGCGCACCGTGTAAAACCGCGCTCCCCATCTATACCAGTCAATTGACCCTTGAAAAATGTCATCAAAGGTGTTAAGTATTCGTAGTAGGTTTCGCTCGCACTAGTTTATACTTTAAGTTTCAATTACTTATTAGATTTTTTTATGATGAGCTTAAGGGTAACCACGGGGTTTCCCGGATTTTCAATACGGTCAGCCTGAGCTAACCAATTCTGTATGATTCAAACTCGGATTCTAGAGATACTTGTTTGAAATTTTCAAAAAAATGTCATCAAAATGTTTTGTATGACCGAGACCGCCGGTTAAAAAGACCGGTTCCAAAGTGTTTTTTTCCTTTTTAAACTAATCTAGCTCCTGGATATCAAATTTTCTCCTTTTTTTCTGTATAACTTATTTGTAAGCTAACGCCGGCGTGCCTCGATTTCACATTTCTTGTTATTTAAGAATTTCCAAAATAAATGGATTTTTTGCCATGTTCCTGGTACAATGACATTTCGTCGAACATATCAGAATTTTTTTACATAAAAGCACTTCTTTCAACGTGTAGCAAAGCGAGGGAGGGGCCGATTTTTTACAATTGTCATCAATAATAACGCTTTAAGATGCATTCAAAGTTAGTTACCTCAATTCGTCAAAATATGATTTTGGACAAAAAATTCAAAAATAAATTTTAGATAAAAATCATAATTTTAATTATTTCTTCAGTAGTGCACCAATAAAAATAAGTTTATAAAAATTCAATCCGATGTCTAGATCACGAGAGAAAGTTAATTCTAAAGAACATCTAAGAAAAAATTCCATAATTATGCAAAATTCGGAAAAAATTTATCGAAATTCATCTTTTTTAGTTTATTATAAGCAACGTTAACCAAAACAAGAATGCAGCTAAAATAAGCTGTTCTATCACTTCGACTCTGAAAACAAGCCTACGGGTCCCGGTTAATCCAATTTCTGACTAAAGAAATGTTTGAAATTTTTTTAATAATTAAAAATGTTTTTGCCATTTCAAGATCAATTCACAGTAATGCTAATCAACAAAATAAAGAGCAAAAAAGGTTATTACTTCAAAGATACAGTGCGGTTAAGGAAAATAAACTTGAAAATATAGAAAATTTGGAATTGTTTGCCTCGAAAAAAATTTTCTTTATCTTTTTGCGAAACAAACAACACGACAAATGACAATGCAACTCAAATTAGGCTTCCTATCACTTCTGAGTCTCGAAGATACAGGCTCCGTCGGTTACCCCCTTAATAGGATGGTGTCGCTGATTGGCCTCTTCCAGCATTCTCTTTCTCGCCAAACAGCACAATGATATTCGAAAAACTTTTTAACTAACAGAACCACCCCACCCTTCCGTCGGAATTATGACTTAACAGATATCGTAATACAATCCCACCTACGCCGACACTGCCTTTAAAAACTCCTAAAAGACACGCAGTTAGTGCCACTCCTTCATTTCATCATTTTTTTATTATTTTTTGTGTCAGGACTCCGGAGCAGCTTCCGAATAACGCAAAAGCGCTTTGTTTTCAAAAATTTGCTTTCAGGCGGACAAAAACACGCGCTGAAAAAACGAAAATTAAATTTCTCAAAATGTCAGTTTGGAGCTCAGCCTAATACACTATATGCATCTGAAAGCACAATATTTACAATAACTGGAGATTTTTTCGATTGTTCGCGTTCTTTGGCCATTCATTTTATTTAGCAAAATTGTTTGCAAGTATGTCAGTGGGAGGCTCAGGAAAGCTCTCTTCTCCACACAGTTTGACTCAGTTTCGACATACTGCATCTGAAGCAAAAACTGTAATGACATAACTTAAAGTTTTGAAAATTTTGCTTGGGTCTCTGGGGCCATGAAAACTTTCATTTAAAGCCTAATTTTGACAAAAATAAAACCAGAATAACAATGCTTCAAAAATTTTTCCCGAAATACAACCACTTTAAGGATTTGGCGTGCAATTTTTAACATCGTAGCGAAAAGAAAAAATGAGCGCCATTTCATAAATATACTAATTAATCATAAATAATCAATAATTTTGTTTTCGTTTTGGCTGGTTGCGCCGAAAGCAAAATTACACAAAAAGCATTTACATTTATTTAGGCTTTTCCGGAGCTACGCAAAAAAATAATAAAAATGAATAAAAATTTGAAAGTACTACAACTTGGTTCTTTTTAAAAGCTTTTTAAAAGATAGTTCGCGTGAGGATGATCAGATTACGTTAATCAAAATTACCGCGAAGGTTATTTTGTAGTAACAACGTTGTTGAATCAACCAAATGTTTTTGGAATATCACCTTTGCTATTTTGGCGGGAAATGACCTCGGAAAAGGCTCAAATTTGCGACACCCACTTCCTTAAGAGTAACTTTTTTTAAAGTGCTCGAAAGTTAATATTCAAAAGCCTTTCAAAAGGCAACATTTGGTCACAAACATGTAACAGAACCATAATTTTATTATTAAAAAAACACAAAAATAGTTCCTTAATATTGCAGTTAATTGTGGCTGAAAAACTGTATAATGGACCTGAATGTTTGTAAAAAAACTAAGGGTGTTTGCAACTACATCGCGACTCGCTGCTGCTGCTGCGCGAGGCCTTCGATACCCTTTTTACAGAGTGCATTAATATATAAGTGGACTCTAGTCTCTGTTATGCTCGCCGCTCATTCCCTCCCATGAAAACAATACAAAGATTTTGTTGAAAAAAGTTTAGTTTTTGAAATACAAAAATTTTGACTTGAGTCATTTCTTGATATATTAAGGTTCGCAAATTCGAAACGGCATATAAGGTAGATAGCACTGGGAACGATGAGCTGAAAGAATTTTTACAAAAAGTTGTCTTTATATTTGAAAAGTTGAAATTTTCAATTTTTCGATGAATTTCATTTTCTGCAAATTACTATCTGCCCGGTACATATCCTTTTCCCAACCGAACGCCATCTCAAAAACGTTTACAATCTTTATAGCGTGTGTTCGAATCTCACTGATGTTGTCTAAGTGATTGTTTTAGGGATTGCTTGAGTGATTCCAACCGATCAAATTTAGCGGTCCCAATATCAATCATTCTTGCCTATAATCATACTCAAGACGATCAGTAAGACAACATTAATGGGATTCGAACACGCGCTATAGAGATAGTGAACGTTTTTTAGATGGAGTTCCGTTGGGAAAAGAATATTATGTATGATTAACTACAAACCATCAAATTTGAGAATGATGCAGTCGGCTGACTCTCTGAAACATTTATATATCTTCTATATCTATTTATATCTTATTAGCAAGATATGTTAATAGAAAAAAGTTAACCTCGACCAATTATCTCGACGCATTCAGCATCATTTGCATTGCGCGAGAGGTCAATATTTTAAGTCCCGGTAAAGAAGCCTTTTTTAGTAAATCAAGCCAAAACTTCAGACCATCACTCTACTTCTTGTTAACACTAAACTTCACCTTATCTCAGTTTTGTTTGAACTATTTGATCGAAAAAATTTAGCAATTTATCAAGCTTTATACGAACTGAATTTCAACGAGAGAATAATATTTTTGATAGCTTGACTATTACTGCATAAATGACCTAACATTGTGTTCTTTCGATACAAAGCATGATCTCCGTCAAACGAATTCCGAACTTGAATTTTGAAGTTTTTGAGATCGAGCTTCAAAACTTGTTACTGATATATTTAATGATAACATAAGCATAAAAATTTGATTTTATGCTCGTGAGATAATAAGTTTAATGATTTCACAGATGTGCTAAAGACCCGTTAGACGCGATATGAATTTTATTCTGACCCCTTTTGTGAACACGAACACTATACAGGGGAGGGGGCCAATATCTCCGGCCCAATATTGCCGAATTTGCAAATATGTCCGAAATTTTTTGGCAAAAAACTTTCGGAAATATTGCCCCTCTCACTGTACTGTCTAAAATCACGAAGATTGTGTCAGGAAAAATAAAATAAATGACTGCTTGAATCGAACGGTTCCAAAAAAAACTTGATTTCACATTTTTTGTGTTATTTGATTATTCTTATCGTCAAATCTGGCATGTGCGTAATTTTTCAAGATTTGGCAATTTTTGAAAGATTTGGTACATGGCGAAATTTTGACATTTTCAGGCTTTTACGACTTTGAAAAAATTGAAAAGTTATCGAATTAGACTGTCCGAGGTTTGTCTCATTATGGTAACTGGGTCATTTCGGAAAATTTGAAAGATCAAATCCACTGGATTTAATCCATTAATTTTGAGGCGAAGATTTCAAAAAAAGTTTATTTATATTTTATAAAAAAGAAAATTTCACGTACAAAAATTTAAAAATGACATCGATGTACAGTATGGGTTTTCCTTTCGAAATACAAATTGCTGTTAACGACATTCCCGCCAATCAGAAATGAAAATGGTGCATTTTGTTTTGAAAGCCAAACTTTAGTCGAAAGGTTTTAAAAAATATTCCGCCAAGTTACAATTTTTATCGGCGGAAATTTTTTTAGAGCAATTGTGATGAAATGCACAAAAACCGCAATTTTTAAAATATTCAGCATTTTTTATCTCTTAGTGTCCAAGAAATTAATCTATTGTCAAGATAATTTCAGATTAATTTAGTTTTCTAAAATAAATAAGACTTCCGAAATTTTTTGAATCTGGAAAAAGCATGTTATAAATAATTAAGCAGTTGAGTATTTTTTATGTTTGCCCAAACTTTTTGTTCTGACCTGCTGACTATTTTTCATAGCCAACTTTTAACAAAAATGAATGTTTATAAGCCCAGCATTTTGAAGCACCATTTGATCATAAAGGAGGTGGCATAAACCCGGAATCCTGGAGTCAATATAACTTTCGAAAATAGTAAGTCAGTATATTTTTTCATGCTTATTATAGTTAGTCGAACCGATTTAAATATGTTTCAGCTTCATTAAATCATTTTTATTCATTTCCGGAAAGATTTGAGTTCGAGTTTTCATCTTTGAAATCGTAAAAATTTGAAAAAATCAAAGCATTATAAAAATTTTGCGCATTTTTTGTCCAAATTTGTTTTTGTTTTAATAACTGAAATCTGTGGGTTAAAACCAAAAAAATAGCCACTTCAACTTTCTTCATGGATTCCTATATATTTTCTGACCTCTGTTTGAAACATAATAAAATTTTTATTTTTCAATTTTTATCGACTTTTTAAGAAAAATTATGAAAATTTTCCCCAAATCAAGTTCAAAATTTTTTAGTCGTGGTTTTTAGTCGCAGAATCACATATTAAATGTTTTGTTATATATTAAATGGCCGTTTGTCAACTAATCGGTAGTTCGCGCGATTATCATTTTGAAACTGTTAATGAAATTTTTAACACTTGACTGTATACTCGATAAGTGCCGTTCAGCACTAAATTTTAAAAAAATTTGAGGTCAATTTTTATCTCAAAAAAAGTTGTTTTTCAATACGTATTGCCAATTTTACCCTTTTTCATGGAAAAAAAACTTTGATATTGAAGAAATTTTCGAATGTGCAGAATTGTTAGGAGACTTTTTGGCGGAGTTCACCCGAAAATTAATAAAGTTTATAAATATCGTCTTAAAAAAATTCTATAGTTGAGTTGAGTGGTATTAAATCATTCAACCAGTATCACGACCGGTACGATCATGCAAAAAACCTATAAATAATTTTTTTGAAAAATTCAGACAAAAATCAACTATATTCCTAGATTTCAGTATCGTCAGGCTGTCCGTTAAAACAGGACTGGCGTTTTAAAAAAGATTAAACTCGTCGGTTACCGCCTTAAGTTGGAAATGGATGTTCAGTGAAAAGTGGTTTTTATATTTTTAACCATACTTAGTTATGTTTAGAAAATACAAATGTGAACTTTTGTAAGAATGAACACTTTTATTAAAGATAAAAAAATAAATTTTCAATTTTTTTTTCAAATATTGCTCTGAAAAAATGTGCCAATCTTTTGGACTTATGCCAGCCCTTAAGACAATTTTAACTGAGAAAAAGTTAGTTTGGCAAAATCAGTTAAGCCAAAATTATACTGGTCTCGGGTCTTTTTTCCCGCATTTTTTCTTATGGCTTTTTTAGAAGCTTCGGCTTACCAAAATGAGTCAGAATATTTTTTAAACAATGAGCAAGTCTGTGAATTGCCATGTGAATGTGAAAAAAAATAAATTCTAAATTTCAGATTTATTGATATCTAGTAAGATTTATTTTTTAACCAGATTTTTGTATTTTGCGGTTTTTGTTCGACCTCAAAACATTGAAAATATAAAATTGAGTTTCTCAGGACTTTTGTTGTTAAGTGAACAAAATCTTTTTTTTTGAACCTTCACTTTGAAGATATTCAAGCAAAGTTAAAAAACTCTAAATTTTGGAAAAATTCACTTTACCGGGTATGCAGAAAATCCAGAGTTCGCTCCAGACATAACTAGGCTAGAAATAAGTAAAAGGTTACAGCGGTTCTTCAACCGTTAACAGTATCAGACTACAGCTGACGGTCAAATGTGGCCCTATAGAGTGAAGATGTACGCTTCGTTTTGGGCGAAAGTTGAAGGAAATGTGATATAAAGTCAAAAAATAAACATGTTGCTTAAAAAATAAATTGGTTAAAAACGCAGTTATTTCGCGGAACGTCTAGAACAGCGACTTAAAATGTTTTTCGTTGGAAAAAAATTTTTTTTTTTTCCACCAAAACCCCTCTTAAATACAACCTCCAAAAAAACGTTGGGATAGTTGTTCTGTATTCCCAAAAATTCCTTCAGAGAGTTCTTTCTGCGATAACTGTCTTCTAGCAAAATGCCGAAAAACCACTTTTTCCAATGCGGGAAAAAAGACCCCCGACCATTATACTGTCCGATTTCAAAAATCATGAATTTCCATTAGATGCAGAAACAAAACTATTAATTTGTGATTTTCTTAATTTTAAATTAAATAAAATTATTATTAAATATTTAATAATATCAATCCTGAGTTATAAAGTTCTCTCCTACTGGTCATCCTTCAAAATTATCAGATTGATGCTAGGTTCTTTTTCTTATATCTTTCTCTGGGTTGTCGTGTCAAAGATATATATTCTAAGTTTAAAGAGCATTTGCCAACTTTGGCGAGGTGTTGATAATTAACATAAAGGCATTAAATGTGGTATTTTTCAGTGTACAATAAATCAGAATAGACATAGTTTGAAGCACCTCATTAACAAATACATTAACAGATAAGGTTATATTTTTTTAAATCGATTTCAAATGAGATTCACAATGAGGTTTTCACAGTTATAAAACTTTTTGAATCCATATTGTCATAATTATAGTGTTTGTGCATCTTTTGATGTACAAATGAGCAATTCCGACGAATTATATATTGAAAAAAATGCAATTGCTCTTATAATACTAAAAGTATATGATGTAACGTGTTGAACGTCTTCAGGTGGTTACAGTGTGATTGATATTGAATCGAACCTTGTTTCTTGCCAGGCGTAATAAACGAGTTTTTTGTAAAGTCGTTTGACCAACATTATTTCCAAATATTTCACTATCAAACCGGGTTCGATTAAGTTTGTTACAAGCATTTACCGCATTATTGAGGATAAAAAAAATAACAAATTATTTCTCAAAATACAATAAAATAGGGTATAAAATTAATTATACGGTATAATGAATTTTTGAAAATGTATTTTTTTCTGACGATTTCAGGTTTTTCAAAATCGATTCTCTGTAATAAAATTTTGAGAATCTTCGGGAAATTACGAGCGTAACTGATAGCATATCACTGATAGGTACTAGAGAAAAATGCACTCTAACTGGGAACGCGTCTTTTCCGATGGTTATTTTTGCTTTAATGAAAAAAACTATGTTCCAAGAAGACCGTTTCTGTAATAGAGCAGTCAGTGTCAATATATTTGAAATATATTTATTATTGTTTTGGTTTAAAGTATTTGAGAAAGTTTTTGTGCCTATTATTGCAACGAAAGTATAAAAATTAGCCGATAAATTTTTAATTGTTCAAACTTACACAATCGGCGAAGACACCTACAAATTCAGTACAAAAATGACTCTTAAACCTTTGGACTTTACTGAAATAATTTATTAGGGGTTCACACTCGTCCCGAAAGTGTCTTGAAACCGCAACATGTAACCTGTGTTTTTTAATTTAAAAATGCCATTCTAACAAAATTCTGCATACAATTCTGTATAAAAAATTATAATTTTTTAGTTTTGAAATCTGCAATCCAGGGTTTTGATTTGGGCTAGTATACCGCGTTGGTTGAATCCTTCAAATATTCACGGTCTATCAACTGAGGGCTCTCAATTCATATACATGCACTAAGCATAACTTTAAGGAGGTAGCACTGCTACCGTAGCAGCGATGTGGCAGATTGAAGTCAATTTAATTTACGAAAATCATTAGTTGTTCTATTTTTTGTGCTTATTTTCGTAAGCTGAACCAGAATAAATGTGTATCAGCTCATTAAAATAATTTTTTAGCTATTTTAGGAAAGATTTGAGTTCGAACGTTTATTTTTGAATTCGTAAAATTTTCAAAAAAACTTCGAGGCATTTTAAAAATTTGACGCATTTTTCGTCCAAAATTTTTTCTGATTTTGTTTTTGAAATCTGTGAAAAAACAGAAAATAGCCACTTTACCGTTTTTAATGCAAATCTACATATTGTCTGACCGCTGTTTGAAAAATCATAAAATGTTTATTTGTGATTTTTTGTCGACTTTTATAGAAATATTATGAAAATTTTCTGCAAATCAAGTCCAAAAATTTGTATTAGTAGTTTTTTGAAATCTCTATAAAAAATCAAGCTGAATCACTTGTAAAATGTTCTGGTCGCGAATATCGTTTCTGAACTACTGATGAAATTTACAGCTCTTGCTTGTAACCGGTTTGTGCCATTTGGCACGCAATTTAACAAAAAAAAATTTCGCAAAAAAAACTCAATAAAATTTCGGGTGTAATAGACGTGTTTTCTTTTGAGAGTCAGGCAATTTTTTGAAATTTAAACGCAATTGAAGGTCAATTTTTATTCCTAAAAAGCTGTTTTTCTCTATTTTTCATGGAAAAAAACCTTCATTTAAAGAAAATTGTCTAAAGTTTATAAACATTGTCTTCAAAAAGAATTCTTACATTGGATTAAATTGGAAATGAAGTTCCAATGAAAAGTAGTTTTTGATATTTTTACAGATACTTAGTTATGTTGCGAAATTAAAAATATAAACGTTTGCAAGAATAAACACTTTTATTGAAGATACAAAATGAATAAATAATTTTTCACCTTTTTTCTTTCATAAATTATTTCGAAAAAATGTACCAATCTGCCACATCGCTGCTACCCCCTTTAAGGGGATACCCCTCGTGGGAAATGCCGTTTTCATGGTTTTTGAGGGCAAATATCTGGAAAACTTCACATTGTGATACGTAATTGTTTAGTCTGGTAGATTAGTTGAACCTAAATCTCACATCCCAAATTATAATCAAGGATAACTGATTGCTCGACCAATCAGGAACAAGCGTCAAAGTAGAGTCATATTTTGTAGCAAAAAGCCTATTTTTCGTGAGTTTTGGGGGTAGAGAAATTATTTTTTGATTTTATGAACCACAAGAAACGCACGCAAATCTTGAACTATCGTTTGGAAAAATTCAAAAAAAAATTCGCTCTAGAAAACGCAAAAAACAATTTTTTGAGCTGATTTTAAGAGGCTCGCGGAAAAGCATATTTTTCCTGGATTTACTAGTCACAATATTAAAACATATATCAATGAACAGCTGATGACACAGCGGAGAAGTTGTACTATCAAAACCTAAATTTCTATGTTTTTGTTTTTTACAAAACAGTACTTCTAATTTCTTAAATCCATAAAATCCATAATTTTCGATTAAAATGCTTAAAATCAAGACAAGATATTTTCAAAATGATGACAAAGTAGGTTCCTGGCTATACTACCAATCATCTTCAAATTGTCCATATTTTCAGAACAAAATATTAAAAATAAAATCGGGAAATTTTGTTACTACAGCCTCAATTCATGAGGGGAAATTTATTTGCGACGACTACCCCCTTAAGAAACATTGTGTTTAAATTTAGAATTAATTTTCACATCATCAATTGTGAGTACAAGGTTACCTTGTCAAGGTATCAAATTGCAAATTTTTGAGAACTCGATTGATGGCAGCAAGTTATTTTTATCGTTTGTGTTTTAGCAAAGACTGATGATCAGGCTTCCAAAAAGGATGCATCCCCGCCGATTTCCATCCCTATCCCTCTATGGCTCTGAATTTTCCATCCCTATCCCCCGCTATCCCCCTCGGTTTATCCCTTCTATCCCTATCCCTTTTGGAAGCCTGCTGATGATGCTTTATCTGTACTCCAATGTACGATTGTAAAAAGGACAACCGCCCAATCTTTTTCTTATCTCCATCCTAATTTTCCATTATCGTTTGCTTAAACCTATTTAAACCCGCGTCGGAAACCCATTTTATACAATTTCGCTATAATGATACCGTATGTCACCGTATTTTTCCGACACTTAGATAAGACTTTTTTTGTGTATTTTTAATTTTTCTTGAAAGATTTGGAAAAGTTTTTCTTGTTTTTGCATTTCTGACCATCAATATGAAAGTTTTTTCCTTTTTTTAATTTACCAAAAACCTTAAAACCCCTCACCCGAAAACTATTCACCAGTACCCGATTGAAAGAACCATTCAAATTGTTGCATGTCGAAGTTTGATCTCAAAAGTTTAAAATTTTCAGTTAACGAATACAGCTATTGTTGGCAATGGGAAAACACGAGCTTTTAGGCAATAGTGTTGCCTATTGCTTACACTGTTTATCCCCTTTTCACACTTTCGTGAATATCCCGGCCCCGATAAGGAAACGTAGTGTGTTTTTAAGTAGTAGGGCCGGGATATTCACAAAAGTGTGAATAAGGGATATAAGGACTCTCAGATTTTTCTTGCGTCTATGCTGATATCAATTCAAAAACCGTAACAAATAATTAAATTTAAGGTCGCCTTATGTGCGAAAACTAAAATTTCAAAAATCGCAATGAATTTATCGCAAAGCCCTCCAGATCGGTTAATATTCCGATAAATTCAGCAAAATCGAAGAAAACTTGAGGGGGGGTTTTTAAGTGGTCACAGTTCGGCGGGAAAACCAGATATGTCCAAAAAGGGGGGTTTAAGTGATCAGCGGTTCTTTTATTTGGGAGGGGGTGCTTTAACTTGTTAACTTTATTTGAACTTGGGAGATCCCCCTTTTACACTTTCCGGAATATCCTGGCCCTATTACTAAAAAAGACACTTCGTTAACTAAACAGGTCCGGGATATTCCGGAAAGTCTGAAAGGGGGATATAAATTTTGTCATATGATGTGGAAAGAACTCATTCTGAGTTGATGCTGGTGATTTATATTGATAAATTCAATGGAGCTCTAGCTCACGATCAAAGTATAAGTAATATTGTATAACACAATGTATAAGTTACTTGTAAGCGAGTCAGAGGTTATTTCTTGACGTTTAGAAAAAAACGATTATGTTGTGTCAATCTAAATATTACAGGTACCTGACAAACTTGATCAAGTCAGTTGCTCGAAACAGTACATCGATGAATTTCCAGCTGAAAATATAAAATGAGACATGAATAGTATGAACTAACGTTCAAACCTAATTTTTTCATTTCACGTCGATTATTACAAAAATTTGACAAACAATTTAATTCATATTTAATCCTGAACTTCATACTAATGAAAATATTTCTGAACTTAACGAATAGGTTTGTGAAAAGGATTTCAAATTTCTATCGTTCCTCCTAAATTTCTTCATCTTTCGCAATGAAAAAATAATATGGATAGAAAAATCACCTTCAAGACTACTACATGATTTGCAAATTATAAACGATTTCTTTTCAACATAAAAATAAAATTCAAACCAGTAAGTTATTGGGAGACAAATGCTGTTATGATCACAGAAGATACCGCTTAGGAATAATATACATGGTCGTTGACGACTCTAGCGCTGATAATTGGTCATAAAATTTATATTTGATGCAAACTCAGAATGATGATCAGTTGAAAGTTGATTTTTTTTAATTAAGAAAAAAAAAGAAATGCAGATGACTTTTGTTTAAGTTTTGATTAATTATAAAATGAATTATTGTTAATAAACAACTTTCAACTGATCACTATTTTGAATGCGCATTAAAATATAGTAGTCAATAAAGTTATTTCAAGAAATAACTAGTAATTTAATCACTCAGCTTGCATTCAGACTGATGATGGATTTACATCATGCGTTAAACGCGTTAGATAGCTAACGTTTGGAGTTTAATTGTGCGCTGAAAAGTTGTTAGGGAGCAACAAAAAGGTAGGATGTGATTTGATTTGAATTATTTCATTTTTATTTATGAAATTTTAAACCATTCAGTTATTTCAAAATTGATATTTTTTGATGTTTCGAATTATAGTGAGAGTCCTTCCAAATTACCCATCATCTATATAATTATTTTATGTTACATGATGGGTCAGTATAATAAATTTTCATATGGACTTTACAAATGTCTCATTTCAAATTGTCTCGGGAGATCAAAAGTTGAATCTGAAACGTTAATAACGTCTCTTTATGAGCAATGATTGACTTGAAATTGACAAGGGATTTCAGTCCACGTTTAAATTCAAGATTAGTCAAATTCAGATTGCAGTAGGTTATAATTTCAATATATTTATTGATAAATGATCAATTAATCTGCTAAATATAAACACATTTCCAACATAAAACACGTATATTGTAACAGAAACACGTAGTGTTAAACAAATGTTTTGCAATTCATTAGTCATAATTTAACCAAATTATCTTTCAAGTTCAAATGGCTAAATTCATTTGACAAAAAAAAAGCACATGGTTCTGTTGGGGAGATACCATAGAAAAATGTTTGAAATATCCGGGAGTCGAACCCAGGTATCGGGATCTAGATCAAGTCGCGCTAACCACTACGCCAACTGCTCATATAAGTTATATGATATAACTGACTACAATATGTTGATTATGACGCGAAACCTTTCGCGCCAACAGTTCAAGTTAGACCGTTCAACGACACTTCAAAACATTGAATTTTATTTATTCGCAAAGAAATTAAGGCATTTGACTTGTCATCAACTTTTTCAAACAAAGATAGTTTTTCAACAATTGTCATTTGTAATAAAATAATATTTGACGAAACACTGATTTTCTAAGAAACAATTATTTTAGACTCAAAACATTGAAAGATGTTGAATTATACTTCTGCTAAATTTTTAGTACCAATAAAAAAAAAGAAATTTAGCAAAATCGATAGCACAGTTTTTCTTCTAGGCTTGAAAGCTGTGAATTTTAGCTATTTGACCAATAAGGAGCCAGGGCGTTAAAAAGGCGTTTCAAACTATTTGATTCGGGGCGTAGTTATATTAATAATCCTATCCAAGTTTCGATTGGAATTTTGTTTGATTCTGCCCGAAAAAATACGGTATCCGAGATAGCTCTTGAACTCTTAAAGCTGGCACTTGTATCTTCGAACATAAAAACTAAAATAAATAGTATAAATAAATGACAATTCAAAAAATTACCCATTTTTCGAATTTAACAGATTGCCCCTTGTTTTGAATCTTATTTTAACAGAAGATAGCGTTTGAAGTCGAAGATCGTTAAAATCGGCATTCAAGTGACATTCTAGAAAATACAAGACCGATTTACAAAAAAAGCGCCAAGAATATTTGTTCACTCATTCATTCCGTACTCTGTCTGAATTTTCATGCCCGTTGTATAGGCATTAAAAAAAATTTAACAACCAACCAGCTGTTCTACAAATTGTCTATTAGACTCAACACCTGATGATGTGATGTGAAAATTTAAGCATGAGATCTGGAATCGTTACACGAAAGCTAGATCTACAAAAAAGTATCCTCATATTTCTTATTACTGCCCAAGAATTGCGTGATTGAAGAGAATCAAAACCGACACCTACTCCCTTAATTAAGAAAAACTTTTTGTGGCATTCACATAGAATATAAAATATTCTGTGAAGTATATGTAACGCGCAAGTCTGACGTGCAAAAATCAGCTACCCGACAAAAGAGTCCTACAAATCTGAAAATTTAGGACCAAGGACAGTTTTTGACGGAGAGAATTTTTGTCAAAAATATTTTTTAATCCAACCGTTTGGTGGCGCTGTTTCGACCGGTCAAAGTTTTCTTTTCAAAATAAAATCGATTGTAAATTGGAATTTTTCAGTGTTAAATTTTCATTGTCAAAAACTGTCCTAGGACAAAAATTTTTAGATCCATGCGACCCTTTTATTGAATACCTATTTTTTGCGCGTTAGTCCTAAGTTATTCTATTCCGGTAAAGTAGATCAGAAATGGCCTAGTAAAAATACAAACCAATTAACAAGGTTAAAACTTACAAGTAAAATACACCAAATACAACGAGGTGAGACGGGCCAACCATACCAATCAAATCCCTGAATTGAACACACAATTGGTTTGTATTTTTACCTAGGCAATTTTGATCTACATTACTCGGAATAGGATATGACCAATAAATAAGTTAAACTATTTAAAAACTATATCGATATCAAAATACATGAAGAACTTTCTTATGTGATTTATTGCCGACGGTCGATGACCGTTGTCAATAATGTCAGTGACGTTACGTCATTGAAAAATAAAAAAAATGCTCAATTTGATTGGCGGATTGTTTTGTTTCAGATAAAAATTAATGTATCATATTTTCATAAGCCTCTAAATAATAGTTTTATTCCCCACATTGACTTTTACGAGCGGGGTTTTAACGTTTCAAGAAACCACTCGTCCGTAGGCTATAAGAGAAAAATTAAAATCAGCGTTAATGAACAAAAATTATGATTCTTACGGAGAGTTTTTGAAAGATTTTGCACACTTTGTAAATGAATTAGGCAGAAATAAATATGTAAAAGAAATTTTAGTACCATATGGATATTATGCTATTGGTGGGCTATTTGGTTTGGCATTAATGGTGTTAATAATCTCCTTGATTTATATGAAAGGTAAGGAAAAATGATAACGGCTAACCACTCTTGTTTCTTTTAATAAAGTGCGGTGGATTTATGGCTAGATTTATGTTTTCTTGGATACTAAATTTCGTTATTAAAAATGGATTAGACAAAATCATCGCCAAAAAAATAATCGAAAATGGTGCAAAAATGGATATCATTTTATTAAGAAAATACTATTACTTTTTTCCTAGTGGCGCCACGGAGCTAAAATTATCAGGGAAAATTTAAGAACTGTCCGAAATAACGAAAAACTGTTTCAAATGCATTTCCAATAAGTTTGATATCTCAAAGTCGAATAAAGTTGACCACCCCCTTAAATCGAACTTTTAACTGGCAATAGCGCTGAAAAGCTGTTTTGATATTTCACTGGATATCACTCGGTTTCTCAAAAACCGAGTTAACGTTTATCATAAAATTAACAGTGATCGGTTCATAATAATCAACATGATTTCTCGATTTTTTGATCGTGAAAAAACATAAAAACAACGGCTTAGGGAGGCAATTTTCTGAACGAATTAAAAAAATTTGCCAAAAATGACATTTGAAACCTCCAGTGAGTCATATAACATGATTTCTTTATTTTTTTCTGATTAAGAAAGGGAAATTTGATAAAAACCTTTTATAACTAATAGGCTATAAGTCCCTCCCTCTTAATCTTAGAGAAACTTTATTGTTGCTTTCGTAAAATACCGGATGGCGAAAAATGGCTTTGCAGCGTATTGGGGTTGTACAGCATTTGTATTCTATTCTAGCTCACCTATTTTTAATTATACAACAATTGCTGATAGCGATAAATTTAGATTGATCCCATTATCAGTTTGACTACAGTTCCAAAAGCTTTTCTTTCTAACGATGACAGAAAGAATCTCGAAAATCTTGACATGTCATTCTTGAAACTTAAAGTTAAAGTGCTTATGAGTATCGGCTCTTGTTTATAACTCATAACATCTTACGGATTATACTTAACCATCGCGTTCGCGGTAGTGTTTTGAAAAACAGAGACCTGTTTTTTCACAGTTTTTCATATTTTGACCGCACGATTGACGAAACAGAACCGAGAAAATTTTTTCATTTTAAATTTCATGAATTTTAGCGATATGAAGTAAGTAAATATCAAACAAAAATTTATTATTTCAACCCAAGTAAATACGGTTTCTTGGCCATTTAAATTTTTGGTTTTTCAAACGACTGATCCGACTCAAAGTGAGCCATTTTCCCCAATGTTTTCAAAAATTATAATTAAGATCTTATTATTACAAAACTTTACAAAATACAAATAGGAAGAATGGTCCGATTCAGACAATTTGTTCGGTCTTTTTTTTTCTAATAAACATGTCGGTCATTTTGAGCTTTCTGACAATTCAATTGGATAGGTCGTTTCCAAAAGCCGAAATGTACACTGTTTGGACACCCTATCTCCTTTTCACACTATGCAAAATATTTTGGCCCTTATACTCGATAGCACACTACGTTTACTACACAGGACCCAAATCTTCCAAATAGTGTGAAAGGGGGGATATCCCTTTATTACTTTTTGGTAAGAATGCGTAGCCACAACGTTAAAATCACACGTTAAAAGGAGTAGTGGCTACGCATTCTAACCAACAAGTGATAAAGAGAAATACAATAGAGTCACTTTGATTAAAAATAGGATATTCTCAACAATTTAATTTTCTCTATAAATTCAAAAGAAATTAAAATTATGTCTTATGTATATTTTTGCGAAGCTTGCCTCCAGCTGTCAGAGATCGTTTCCTCAAAACTGACTTATGGTCATGAGTATTTCAAATATGATAAAAGATCATGGAGAATTGCAAATAAACGTTACCGCTAACGTGTAGTTTCGGCAATGTGACATTTATAATTATGATGAATTGCGAATTCTGGCACCAATGATGCATAATAATCATAAAGATAAAATCTCTTGACTCATAATTCTGGGTGTGATTCTAATCATTCAAATTTATCTTATCCCATTTATTTAAATTAATGTGGGGCCAGATTGTCGGCCACAATGTCGGTACAAAGTGATACAGAAACTATTTGCCCCTTTCATCTATTTACCAAAGTTAACCTTGGAAGCTCCGCACCACTTAAGTGGTGCTTGAAAATTTGAATCCGATTATCGGATGAAAGAAAGTCCTGGAATTTTTGATTCAAACCCAATCATATAGTTGCCACGAGAAATTCAAAATGGCAGTTAAAATTTTCTAGGGACGTCTCGTTCAAAAATTATTTTATCTTATTTTTTTGACAATTTTCTCAAAACACTTAAATGCGTGCTGCTCAAACAGTTTAACGATAGATAAAATCTAAGGAACTGAGTTTTTAGGAAGTCTATAGAGTATCTTTCAAAAAGAAACATTTCCACCATCGGAACTCTTTTTATTTTTTCGTGAGTGATTTTTAATTTTAAGAAAAATTCGAAAAAATATATGCTTTGTTGTTTTCGAAAATAGGTTCAAAAGAAAGCTACCGTAGTTAGCTACGGCAACACTGATCAGAAAGTTGGCTTACGTCAAGATAGTGCAAAACATAAACAATTGATTTGGTGCATTTTTATGACGAAACAACTGCAGAAAATGACTTTCCACATGTTACTAGACATTTTGCATCTTTTTCTCATTTTTGAGCTTGTTCCTAATATTTTGGTGTTCGCGAAATAAAAGTTTTCAGTCTTTTTTGGAAGTGAATCAGAACAAAACATTATGAACTATACACCAGGGATCGGCAAGAGGGAAAAATTGTATCGGATCTGATAGAGGAGAGGTGAAATTAAAACTATATCCTAAATAGACCTTTTTGTTATCGTGTGAGTACAAGCGTGGCCAGGGTAAGGGGGGGGCGCTCGAGGTTGGGACGCAACAATGGAAAGACTCGAGACAATCTTTGGTTCATCGCCAACTNCAGGAAATAAATGAAACTTAAGTTGATCGAGTTATTAATTAATAAAATGAATTCAGACTTATTTAAAGTAACGAAGTTGTACTAGATGTCGAAATAGTGAATTTACGCTATAGACAGTTTTATCAGAATCATCATTTTAAATTTTCACCTGTCGATTTCCGGTATCACCGGACGAGATTAAATTCTTGAAATATGGAAATTTAATTTTTTTATCTTCAATAAAAGTGTTCATTCTTACAAACTTTCACATTTTCATTTTCTAAACATAACTAACTATTGTTAAAAATACAAAAAAACACTTTTCACTGTGCATCAATTTCCAACTTAACCCGACTATAGAATTTTTTTTTAAACATTCTCGGGTGTACTCCGCTAATTAGTAACCTAATTACTCTGCACAGTCAAAAATTTCTTAAATATCAAAGTTTTTTTTCCATGATAAAGGGTAAAAATTGGCAAAAAAGTAGAGAAAAACAGTTTTTTTTGAGATAAAAATTGACCTTAAATTGCGTTTTGATATAAAAAAATGTTTTGACTATTAAACAAAATGGCGCTTATTACACCCACCATTTTATTGGGAATTTTTCACAACCATAATTTTTTCAAAGATTCAGGGCCGAATGGCACNCGCAATATTAAGGATAGATCTACAAATTGGCATTTTCGGTTTTCCTCATAAGCTTTTAGTTTCCAGAATATATCACCGTGAATATGTCAAATCTGCCAGATATACCCCCTTAAACCTGGTTAAACCGAAAAAACTTAACCCGACTATAGAATTTTTTTAAAGACGATATTAATAAACTTCATTAAATTTCGGGTGTACTACGCTAATTAGTAATCTAATTACTCTGCACAGTCGAAAATTTCTTAAATATCAAAGTTTTTTTTTCATGAAAAGGGGTAAAAATTGGCAAAAAGTAGAGAAAAACAGCTTTTTTTGAGATAAACATTGACCTTAAATTGCTTTTGATATTAAAAAATGTCCTGACTATCAAACGAAATGACGCCCAGTACACCCACAATTTTATTGGGGATTTTTCACAACCATAAAATTTTTAAAGATTCAGTGCCGA
>SCLH01001004.1:401218-419243 GCA_004367855.1 Oikopleura vanhoeffeni | reverse complement strand
CAGTTCTCATAAAGACTCGCCCTGACCACCCCCTTAACAGGCTGTTAAGATTACTGTAATCTGACACAATTCAACCCACGCTCACACAGAAAAAAAGTTCCGCCAGGGCACCAGAGCCGATATATCGGCTCTACTTTGGACGTTATTTACAGAAAGCTCAGGGTAGTTGAAACTCCAATTATTTTTGCAAGAGGAAGTTGAAAAGTTATATTTTTGCATCAATTATTTCAAATCCTAAAATTTTAATTTTTAGTTCTAGAAAATATAGTTGGAAAAACCAAGGTGTAGCATATCACGTGATACGTGCCCACGTAGTCCTTTAAATATTATTTAATGGGTACAACGCACAAGTATTCTCCTTACGTCACACTTTAATTCGATTAGATCTATATAATAGATCTATATCATCAATCAAAAGTTTAGTTCAAAAAGAGTAAAAAAAATGATGAAAAAAACACGATTCTTAGAAATGCTATTTTTTTAAATAAAAGCAGATTAATACACTTAGTATTATTATTTTTGGGCTGATATGGTTACCAAGTGACATATATCGGACATATATAAAGTGACATATATCGGCTCTGTGATTCCAAGGGTTAAGTAAAAAAAATAATGATAAAGATTTTTTCCCAAAGTCTCTAAATAAGTTTTGTTATGGTGCAGTGCACCAGGTGCACATGATAATTTTCACCATGAACAATTTAAAAAATTTGGGATTCCGATCAAATCCGGATCGCGTCCCGGTCCTGACGTAATAATTTCAAGTACAATGCCGTCCCTGTCCCGACTACGGATGCGGGATTTTGATCCTGACTTGAAATACCGATCCTGTTTCAGAACACTGGCTTGAGCCAATTAATTAATTTTCCAATCAGCTGAATCTTTTCAGAATTAAATTTAAGGTATAAACAAATTATTTTAAATTTCCGTGAGGAATGCAGAAATTGATTTGCTTCTACAACAAAATTGGTTTTGGTTTTGATTAGTTAATAGCCTGTTCGAGGTCTGATTGGATTGCTGTAGAAAGTCGAAATTACGGATTATGATTGTCTCAAATTTTAACCTATGGAAATTGTACTGAAATTTCGAATTTTTCAATAAAATTAATTTCGTAATCAGCGCAAAATTTCACGTATAATGTATAATCTGACATTTCTTGAACTTAAAAATTTGCACGACCCTAAAAGTTACTTTTGAAAATTAGAAATAAGTTGGTTTGTTAATATATTTTATTGAATATAAAAGGTCAAATAAATTCTGACCCTTTGGTTTTGTACAGAGTTAAGTAGCAAAATCAGTTGCTCAAATAGCTAAATTATCCCGTGAAAAAGAAGCAGTAACCATCGCAAAAGTATTCAAAATTTTTTTATTTTCTGCAAATTGTTCAGCCAATTGACCAAGTGCTTTAACTCGTCTGAAGTCGTTTTGAGTGTGTTGAAACTGGTTTTTCATAAGCACTAGCTCTGTTACTTCGTTGATGAACTTTTCGGATTGAAACGTATTTTTGAAACTTTGAAGATTTATGTTGAGAAACTGCTCCAGTTGAAAATGGAGCTGCAGAAACTGCGCTGAGAATTAGGATGAAGATAAATTGCATTTTAAAACTAGTTTGTTTCTTTGATATTTTATCTTAGTTTCACTGGATATATAAAGAAAATTATAACATCCAGTTTGAATCATTTTATTATATAAATAATTCTATAGTGTTCGGTAGACTAATTGAATCGTTAAAAATGGAAATTCTTACATGATATGAATGTAATCAAATTTGGGTCTTCTAAAGAGATAGTTGCGAGGGAAAAATCATTTGCCCGAAGAAATTTGGATAATATGAAAAAACGGGTAAAATGATATTTTGATAAAATTTTAATTAAAACGGCAATTTGTCAAATAAAAATTGGTGTGATTCTGATCAAAAACAAAAATTCGGATACGTCGTGAGGCTAATCTATTCCCAAAAGTCCTTCATTTTATAGCTTTTTAGCGCCTCGTTGATTGTTGTATCGCGGTCAAACAAACAGCATTCTTGCAAAATTTAACTATCAAAAAATTAATTTTGCGGTTGCTTTTTCCTTAAAGTTCACCCGAAAAAGAAAATTATTACATGTCATGTCGTAACCTATAATTTTTTGAAAATATTCGATGAAGAATTTTATTAATGCTAAAGATTTGTTTTCCTGGAAAAGGTCCTAAAGTTTATGTCATTTTATTTTAAGCTGTCCACCTCAAATTTTTTATTTTAATTTCAATTTGGAAAAACTCAGCCTGAGCCATATGAACTCGGATTTGAATAATTGAATGTGAACTCGGACATCGTAATGGATATACCGCATGCTCATTACGCTGTCCTGGTTCACATACAATCCGGGTTCATACAGATCCTTATAACTTGACGTTAAAAATGTTATTTTATTTATATTCAAAAATTGGCGTTAAAATAAGTGAACAATTTACAAGCCTTGAAAACCCAGCTTTTTCGGTTTCAGATTCTGCTCCAATGCAAACTTTTAATGTTGTTTGAAAAATTCTTTACTGTTTGAAATTTATTTAACCACGATACTAAAATTTTGAAAGGGCGGCCCTTTAAGGGCCTCGAAATCGACGAAAAACGTCGTTTTCCATAGTTTTGGCCACAAAAACCCGTATTCTTTCTACATGTTACTTAAAATATTACTTTTACATTTACATTAGGTGCTCCTGACAATTAGGCAAAAAATGATTGCCGTTTTTTTCTGATATTCATTTTCAACTCGGTGAAGTACAGTTTGAAAATTATTTTTGACCTCAAGGTCATCGTATCAAGTAGAAAGTAGCACCAAAAAAATTGTAAGTATAAGTTTTCTTCAAATGGTATTATAATCTATGGTCCAATTATGAGCCGCTAGAGAGCAAAATTCACAAATTTTTTGTCTTATATAACTAAACATGCCTACTTAACATCTTAAATCAAATAAAATAGCTCTCTTTCACTTTCAGATTGCCCGATATAGCCAGTCGATACAACCTCTTTAAATAGATTGTGGGTGCTTTCAGCAATGTGCTGGGGAGAAATAAGCCCTTTTTAAAACTCAAATATATTTTGTGAGAATTAAGTGGACATCTATGTTTTCAATTGCTTATTGTAGTTCTTAACCTGGAAATGTATAAAAGTGGTAAATTTCTATACAATATTTTAACATGAGCCGTTAAATGCATAAAACCTAATTGCTGCTTTTACTCTCCATTGATCTATTTCGTGATATCCACGTATCCAAAAATCACATATTGCCGATATTATTGGTCAGAAAAAAATTCTCTACTATCGCATTTGATAATGTTTTATAAATTCATCTTAATTCGCCGAAAATTATTTTTGAAAATTGCTTGCTATAGTTCAATATAGGCAAAATGTTTTTTTTTAGAAAACGGACTATTTCTCACGAACGCTACGTGAGATTTTTTTCTCTTTCTCAAATAATCTTTGTGAATCTCTAAGCTAAATTTGCATCTGAAAAATATTTATAATTTCTGTCAGATTTCTCGCAATCACTTTTTTATGCAGATTTGATTCGCGCCATTATTAAATTGATTAGGCTAAACATTGAAATATTGAAAAAAGGGCAGAAATTGTAACAATTATAATATTGATATACTTTCATTTAGTGTAATTTTTAGCTGTGATTATTATTTTTTGTAATTCGAGACTATCCTATGTGTGGAATTGTTAATAAATTAATTATTTTTGCAGGCAAATTCGATGTTCTAGAACCAGTTATTCGATAGTAAAAAACTTTTTTTGCTTGCAATCAATTTCTCGTGTGCTGGATGGTCGGATAAAAAAAATACCGAATTTGTGACCGTGGTCAAAAATAACTACTGCACGCACAATCTCCTTAAAGGGGTTGTGGGTGTAGAATGTTGGAATTGCTGGGGAAAATAGCCCTCTCCTCCAGCTGGACTGGAAGGGTCGATAACGGGCAGATAAGAATAAATGAGAAAAAAATACGGGAGACTAAAACCTTCTCTGTCAACTGCAAGTAAATTTGTTAATTCTGTTGCAGGATGGCTCACCGGTGCGGCATTAGAAAACTGGAAGTAATATGTTCTCAATTCACACAAAAATTGTAAAATCTCGATCAATTTTGCTTTAAATTGAATAAAACAGAAAATGTATGAAACCTACGAAATATTGTCATATTTTACCACATTTTTTCGTTGAAAAAATTATTCTCTGTTTGTTTTAAGACGGTAAAAAGGAAATTCAGAAATTCTCTTTAAAATCTGAATAAGTCGGTCAATTTTGTTTAAAATTTAATAAAACATAAAATGTATGAAAGCTACAAAATATTGTCATATTTAACCACATTTTTTGTTGAAAAAATTATTCTCTGTTTGTTTTAACCGGGAAAAACAGATTCATTGTTAATAATTAATTAGCGCAAGGTAATGATGAGAAGAGAATCAAACGCCCACGCTAAAAAACCTCAAACCAATCAAACCACTTTATTTACATATTTCATAATTTTGAACCAATCATACATCTCATTCATACTACTCACTTATCATTTCATCACTTTTAAGAACAAATTATTGTTATTGACGGGTTCTAGAGAATATATAAACTATTTGCATTCTTTACACCCACAACCCCCTTCAGTCAAAGAAGCCCACTGTGGCTTATTTCACGATTGATGCCGAGGAGAAAATCTGCATACAGCGTTTTTGATATTTTGAGCTTTTCTGGTCGAAAGTTGGGCTTTAATGATTTACAAAAAAAATTACTCAGAAAAATTACCAAAAAATGAAAATTTCGAAATTTTTTTGTTTTTTTCAATAAGTTAATGCTTTATGAGTTTTCCCTAGCAATGTTTCACTTCGAAAGTATATAACTTTAATTTTTCAAATAATGTGATTTCGAGCCCTGATTTCACAAAAATATTATTTTCCGCTCTGTATTATTTTATTTGAAAATAATCAAAATTGAATTGGCGATTTACTTATACAATTTCCAGCAAGAGATAAAGAGTAACTCCAATACGTTTTATTTATGCTATTATTGCATCTGTGGCCAACATAATAACAATCGAATATTAAATAATCAAGCTTTGTTAAATGAAAGAAATCTTCAGGAAGTTCAATTCCTTTAGTCGTATTCTAAAAACTGTTAATTTATAAGTAGAATAAAAAAATGTCTTTAATTTATCTCAATGGCTCATTTTCAGTCTTTGAAGTCACTTGGTCGCCGAACTAAACATATCCCTTCATCACTTTTTGGTTAAAATGCGTAGCCACAACGTTAAAATCACACGTTTCAAGGAGTAGTGGCTACGCATTCTAACCAAAAAGTGATAAAGGGATATACCATGCAAAATGCGAGACTACCACAATTGTTATGTTTTTAGCAAAATAAGTCTGATCAAAATTAAAAAAAAATGCACAAGTACCCCCTTAATATCATATTTGTTACTTCGGCTAAGAAGTTATCGAGAACCGAGTAACTCGGTCCGAGTTTGCAATGAATTTTTATCAGCAATCTCTTCATTTTTCACTCAAACTGAATATCCTCCAACTGACGCTCCAGATATCTTTCATGAATTATTGTCCAATGAAAATAATATTCTAGAAGTTGAACTTCTAAGAAATCAAGTTAATCCTCATCCATGGCAAATAAACCATTGGTACTCAAAATAACCGTCTGTATGAGACCCTGTGTATAAAAAACTTTCGAAAAATACAAAAAAAATAAAATATATTTTGTTTTCATCATTCAGTTTTTAACTAAACTTTTCAATTAACATTTTTTTCAATATAATAACTTAACCCCTAGACCAATAGAGCCATAAAAGTGGCTTTCATTTTTAATGAAAAGACCGGAAAGGACAAAAAAAAACGAAATTGAAGGTCAAGGTTAAAATCGCCCATAGAGTAGCAATTAATTTCTGAAAAATAATAGAAAATTTTTTTGGATGAGCCGTTGGAAATATATTTTACCTCCTTTTTTGGATATTCTGAAATTTTCTTTATCATCTTATCTCACAATTTATTTAAACCAACAGGTCTTAAATACTCAGTTTTTAGGAATTCGTCTTGACCATCTTTAAAAAAATAAGTTTCTACTAAATGTAGAATTTTTTAATTTTTTCTGTCTGAAAACAAAGAAATTTCTAATTAATGAGAAAACGGGGCGGAAATATAAAGGCGCAGACATATGCTTACCACTAATTTCATCATTTCAGAGGTGAGAATTTCGTTTCATAGACGAACCCGATAAGTATTTTGAATCGGAGACCAGGTTAAGGAATCATACAAGTTTCAACTAAAAATTTTATTTTACTAGCATCTCATTATAAAAAAATCGTATGGTTTTCTATAGAAAACTGTTCGAGTTAACTTCACTTTTCCACAGCGGAAATGAAGTGATTAATTTTTTGATCAATACTCTATGAGTCTAGGGGTTAGTTATAAATCTTTTATTTAAGAATCAATGATTCTGAATCATGAATGATATAGATTTTTGAATTGATTGATATATAAGTTATGCTTGGATTAAAATTCTTCGAATAGAAGAATTTATATTTTCAAAAATAACTAATGAGGCATCGAAATTCAAACATCTATATTATACATAGACTAGAGACGATCGAGCATAGACTATGCATAGTTCAAACGAATAGGTTTACAGATTATATGAAACTACTTTGACGTGATTCACATTATGTGAATCAAATAGTCAAGATTAGGCAAAATTGTAGAAAAATTTTCAACACAAGATTTCTAGGAAAAGTTTTTGAATTAATTAGATTTTTGCAGATTTTTTAAAGATTAAAAAATTGAATAGGCTATTGCTCAATTTTTTAACATACCAATCATACGCATTTAATGCAGCATTTTCAATATAGTCATATTATACAGGCTAGTAAAAGGAAACGATTTTGACCAGTGTTCAGAACACTGGTCAAAATCGTTTCCTTTTCCTAGCCTGTATAATATGACTATATTGAAAATGCTGCATAAAATGCGTATAATTGGTATGTTAAAAAAAACGAGTAATAGCCTATTCAATTCTTTACTGTGTTCTCAAATGGGATGAGTTTTCAATCCCGATTCCGCTTGAATTTCGATCCCGACTTGGGATCTCAACCTTTTTTCAGAACACTTATTTTGACGATTATGAGTTATATAATTTATGACTTAATCGAAATTTCCCGAAGAAATTAAATAAATCACTCAAAAATAATTATCGGTTATTTAAGGATAATAAAATGCAATACTTTTATCATAACTTTAATACGATCAGAACAATAATATTGATAAATATTTGGCATTATTAATGAGTAGGAAGATTTAACACTTCTCGACTCGAGAAAGAGTCTCTGCCAGAATCTCGAGAGGTCAACGTTTGTGTTTCTTGTTCTTTGATCTTGTTTTCGGACTTAATTCCTTTTGCACGTAACTTCAAATTGCACCATACACTTGCATTTTTATATCTGATCAGGCCTCCAGAAATGAGAGATTGAATACTTCAAATTACAGATCAAAAAAAAATACTTTTGAAATCCCACGCAGAACGAAAAAGTTACAGATTAAACCTATGCATTTTTTGAGATGATTTTTTATCTCAGATACGCTGTACTAACTCTCTCATGTTATTCGCGGTTCCACAATCTCTTCGTTTTGAGATTTTCTGATCCGGGCCTTAATCCCAAAATTAACCCTAACGCTCCACCAATGTCAGAAATAAATTCGTAATAATTATAACTTGGTTGCTCAAAAGTGAAAAATTCTGAGACATCGTCTTGATTTAATTGAACTCCAACAAGAACTATATCATTTGAGGGCACATGCACTTCTCGAAGCCGACCATACTGAATAATTAAATTAAAAAATACTTTTATTTCATGTTATTTTCTAAGTTTCGGACGATCGTGTAGTTTTGGTCAATTAGAGCTGGCTTTTGTGGTGATTTTAGAGAACACTAGGCCAAAAAGCTCTAATTTTATCAATTATTCTCGAATTAATGACCATTATGTTTTCAGTCTAATTCATACAAAATATGAGGCTCCATTATTCGCGAAGAATCCTTCGATTGAATCAGGAACCAATTTTTTTTGGTAATTCAACCAAATTGATTTTGAAAATGTTTTTTTTTGAAATTTTCGAATTTGAATTTGAAAAGTTTTGCGTCTGAAATACAGCCATATGTTTCACAACATTTCAATGTATTAAAACTTGCTGTGACTTGAATATAGAATTCATTACTGTGAAAATCAAAAAAATGTTCAACTTTTAGTTTTATGGTATTTCAAAAATCAATATAATTGAAAAAAAACTATGAAAACATATAAAAAGATCGTTTTACATTCTTTCCTGCAGACGATTTGAAATAAGAAATTTCAAAAGTCAAAAAACGGTTTCAATGTGTTTAAGCTATCTTGTAGAGAATTTTTTTCTGGTCATTTTAACACACACTTCTAACGTAATGTTTCTGACTATTGGTGGGTTTTTGTCAGGGGGCTCGACTAGGAAAAGTGTTTCACAATAGGTTCAAATGCAGTGAAATAGTGTCGAAAGTAAGTAACAAACCAAACGCAATCAAATAAAAATTTCAAAAAGATAGGTTGGGAAATTCAATCTTGAATTTGACGTCAACTAAGACACGGGAGGTGGCAGAGAGAAACTTTAGCTATCTTATCATACAAGGGGCAATATTGCCGAAAGTTTTTTGACAAAAAAATTCGGCATATGGGAACCCTTTGTATGGGCCTTATAACAGGAATTATTTAAGCTGAAAATGGTGATTTCTGGTAGGTTAAATTCGGCAATATGGGCAAATCGGCAATGGGGTCGGCAATATTGGGCCCCCCTGTATTTTTAATTAATTTCGAAATAATTAAAAGTTCTCCAGAGTTGAATATGGAATATTCGTTTGTGGCCTGTGTTTCACCAGATGTTATTTTTATCTGATTTTGAATAATAATTCAAAGTAAAATAATTCAAAGTGAAATAAGTCAACTAAATTGTGGAAACGGATCCACATTTTTATTTGAAATCAAGCTTACGAATTCCTGAAAATTAATCGACTAAATTTGAAACAAATGAGAACTCTATTTCATAAAGATGAACCTCAAAAATTTTAAAGTAAAAATGCTTTCAATGTCGAAAAAGATAAAAATACAATAAATTATATATATAAAACGTATTTTAATTTTCAAAATAATCATTATGTCATTAATCAAATGATAAATTAAAAATTTGGAATTTCTCTGAAAAAAATCTCAATAATTTGAAATAAATAAAATTGTTTATTTATAAATTGTTTCATAAATAGATTTATACAATTTATAAATTGAGATATTATCACATTAGTCGTCTCGCTATCTAAATCGCCCTTAAGGTTATGGGTGGTTCCTAATTGACATATTCTCAATATAAATATAGCCAAACAGGGCTTCAAGATATTCCAGATAGCCAGTTTGTTAGAACTAGCCTTCTCTTGCGGTAAAACATTGTCAATCTTTTGCATGCATACACTCCCATACACATAAGCGAGGACAGGGAGACCTAGTTCCAAAACGAAAATCTACCCTCTCAGGCTTTATGTTGAAATAAACCTAAATTCTACATAACCTGTATATAGTATTTAAACTCTGAGGATTCTTTTGTCGTAAGTGTCATTTATTCTAGAATATCGATAACCACCGTTTTTAAACTTGTTCATCGGAAAATCTATCTCCTCCTAGGTTAAATTTTAAAATCCACTCAAAGTTTTGCAACGGTAGCTCAAAACAAATAGAAACTTCTGAGGAGCCGTTTTATTTTCAATTTCGACCCCAAACTCAAAATAATTTTTCTAAGTCACGTGAAAAATTTCCGAAAAAAATTGTGCTTCATTTTTTCGAAAGTAGACTCAAAAGACAGCTGGGAAAAACACTGAGAGGAAATGTTGGCTTACCAAGCCTAAATTTTGAAGTTCTTAGTGGTCAAATGTGAAGATACGTTATTTTTAACCTAATTTTGAAAAAATACTCAGAAAAAAATCGAAAAAATTCAAAAATTACGAATTTTTTTGTCTTATGTTGGGATGTTTTGTGCTTTTTAAACATAAACGATGATTGGTGCTTTTTATGACATAAACTGCAGAAATTGTAGGAAACCACATGCCCCTTAACACACAAAATATCGGACGAGCAGCATTTATAGAATAGCAATGTGGGCGCTCGCTATACTATGTAATTAGTTAAGATTAGTAGAAACAATACCACTTAGTAGCACATTTTTAAGAGTCAGAATTTTTTCTGGTTTTGAGACTTTTTTTCAAAAAAAAGTGTTTGAGCCCCTCAACCAACGCCATTCGGGACGCGAGATTTTTTAATCTCAAAAACGACGATAGAGATAATCTAATCCACAACTTTCATGAAAATGTCAAGAGTTCGCAATTTTTTTCCTGGAGGTGTTTTAAAAATTTGTACGCTAGGTTCAAAAATATTTTTTCCTACTTTTTTTTATGATTTCGCTTAATTTTCGTAAAAAAATCCTAGCGTTTATACGACACATAAAATAATGATATTGAGGGAGACTCAGATTAGAAATTACCTGAGGTACTCGCTGTATATTTTTTATTCTCTGGCCTTTTATTGAGTTTATTTATCTCTAGTGATTCTCTGAAAACTGAAAAAATAAAATACTCTTAGTTTTGCGCGAATTTATTAACATTTTGAAAGAAATTCGTTTTGATTTTTGAGATGGAATTGTAAAAAAAAAAAAAGCACATTTTAAATAAGAGCCGGTTTGTTTGAACCTTAAAGTTCTCTGCTGCGATTTTTCTAGTTCTTCAAAAAAATTTAACATTTTTGATCATTGCCTTTTCATTATTCCAATTTCTTCAATTTCATCTTTCAAATCACTAAGATTGCATGTCTGTTCATTTTTAATAGTCAACAAAATCGTCAAGATTTGTTCGTTATACGTATAAATTTTTCTACGTGCAAATCGCTCGCGGATGAATAACATTAATTATGAATTTACTTTAAATCTTGAATTAACGTTTTTAAATTATCAAGACAAATAAGCTTTTCAAAATTTCATTCTCATGTTTCGCATTATGATTTCTGGTCGAGATGAAATGAATTTATAAAATGTGTATTTACATCATCTAGACCAAAATGACGACGAATCAAAGTCTTGTTTAAGCGCTTGCAGAATCTAGCTGAAGCCTTGAGTATCACGCCGAGTAATCAAGCCTACAGCAGGCCAAAAAAACTGAGTTGTCCTCTTTTTAGTGGGCCTTGACATCTTGATTAAATACAATTTAGTTGTATCCTCAAATACATGTATTTTTATTCTCAAAAATACCTTTTGTTACCGGTTTTCGGAAAGTTAAGCAAAAAATAGGAATTATCAGGTTGTTTGCTAATGAATAGAGATATTTCCACTCAGAGAAAAAGATTCAGAAAGCCACGGTTTGAATTATTTATTTATAATTTGCATATCACTTCGGGGAATAAATCTTTTTGTTGGTAAAAACTTACTTTATTTTCGGCTATAGTTGACCAAGATAATTAAAATTTTTTTGAAAAATAAATGTTCAAATTAAGGTCTGGACTCATTCTCATAAATTTTTAAATAAGTTGTACTTTTTTAATTTTCCAAATTCAGCGTCATAAGCTTTTTAGAGTTCGAGTTCGGAAAACTATTTCATTTAATTTTTTTTTCCGATTTTGTGCGTGCATTTTTGCGCTAGGGATACGAAATCTTTGTTTTTGACGATTGAGCATGAGCTTTTTTTAAATCAGAGACTATATTTGAGTAGCCAGTTTCTAGTTTAAATTTTCTTATTCATATGTTGATTTGAAAAAATGTATGGTTTTCCGATGAGATACTGAAAAAACCTCTATTTTGTCTTGCATTTATCGAGCACACAAAATTAAAATTACAAAAAATATAAGCCTCATTTAGTCTATCCTTTTATCTGCGTTCGATTAAAATAAGAATATTTTATCGCACATTTATTATTCTTCGCAATAAACGCCCCAAAGGGGCGTCCCCGAATGGCGTTTTGGGTTGTGAGGGAAATTTCAATGGTGTGGGTGTGAGGGGGTTAACCCTGGAACACAGATAAAAAAGTTCCGGCAAAGGCCACCCAGAGCCGATATCGGCTCTACTTTGGATCGTTTTTACAGAAGGCTCAAGGTAATTTGAATGCGCCAATTACTTTTGCAATAGGAAGTTGAAAAGTTATTTTTTTGCATCAATCATTTTCAAATTCTAGGAAATTTTGATTTTTAGTTCTAGAAATAAAGTTGGAAAACGAAGGCCTGTATTATATCACTGATACGTTGGCTCAGTCGTAGTCTTCACAAAATTTTGATTTCCATGGGTACCAACACCACAAGTATTCTGCCCTACGTCACACTTTAATCGATTAGATCTTTATATCAGCAATCCCCAAAAAGTATTTTGAAAAAAATAAAAAATGATGAAAAATCACAAATTTTATGAAAAATGGTAATTTCCCAAATGAAAACAGATTAATGCACGTTTTTTTATTATTTTAAATTTATATTAGTAATTAAGTGACGAGTGTGGGACAATTTTGATTGATTTAATTAATTTGTATAATAAATAATCTTTTTCATGGAATACTTAATTGAAAATTTTAAATGTCACTTTTCAGAAAAAAAGTATTCTGTCCCAAGATACGAATAAATTTAATGTTAAGGGTATTGGATGCACAGAACACTTTCCGAAAAACTGGCTTCATATCACATTTGTATTTGATGTCTAGTTTTGAAAATAATTATCCGGAAGGGTAAAAACCTTCGGCGAAAAATCTCAAAAAATCAACTCCCCGTAATATTCGAACCACAATATCCAAAAACAAAAAATTTTTCTCGGAATCCCCGCCGAATTTTTTAAGTATTTCTGAAGAAACAATTCTGTGACATTTTTTTTTTGTCCTTTTTAGAAAAGTTTTAGTAAGCTTGAGCCGCATATAATCGGCCTCTATGATTCCCAAGCGTTTAAAAGGTGCGAAAAGTCGTTGCACCCACTCTTGATAATGGTTTCCAAAAGAAAAATTTGAAAAAAATTCCGAAATTTTCGTAGGAATTAAGAAAACAAATTCGAATTTTTTTTTCGAAAGAAAATATCATGAATAGGTTCAAACGATGCAAGGAGAGGTGGGAAAATGGCTTTGAAAAGTTTCAGTGGTAGGACAACTGGAAAATTCTATGTTTTCTATAGTCATTTTTTCAACCTCTCCCTGATCATGCGGGGTTTGTTATGAACCACACTCTTGATCTTTTTTCGAAAGCAAATTCTGTCTTCTGAAAAATTCGAATTATCGAAGTATATTCCAAAAATTTCTCTATTTTTTTCGATGAATTATAAAATATCATGAGTAGGTTTGCAACGGAGGAGCGCAGTTTGAAAGAGAGTTGAAAAATGGCTTTAAAAATAATTTTCAGTGATTGGAACAGCAATTGGAAATGCGATTCAAATTCGTCAATTTTGAGAACAAAATTAAATTGTAGCAGCTGTCATACACTGAAAGTTTGTTTGCGTTTTTCCGTGCATCTCTTCGTTTAAGTAAAATTTTAAGAAAAATTATGACCATTAATGTAAAAAAAACCGAAAAAAAAATGTGATTTCGAAATTTTAAAAAATGGTTTCTTATCATTTCATTAATTAAAAGATGGTTTGTTAAAAAAGGTATGTGGAAAGTTGTGAAAAAAACAGTTTGAAACCCAAAAGTAAAAAAAATGAAATAACAACAGCGTCCTTATTTTTGTTAATTTTGGGTTTTCTGAATTCTGCAGCATGTGTACCACACATTGTGGTGGAAACAGATTTCCGACCGGGCATTCATTAAATCAGGGGTCGGCACGATTGGGATCGAATCGGTGTGGATGGGATCGGAAAAATTGATCCGATACAATTTTTTGCCAAAACGATCAGATCGGTTAAAATTACCTGTTTCAAGCTATTCGAGTTTGATTCGTTCAGGATAAAAATGTTAACTTGATTATTGAAAAAAAACAAGTAAAAAAATAAGCAACAAATACGAATATAATGAAATTGCCAATTTTATAACATGATAGAAGTTCAATAAAAAAAATGGTTAATTCATTAAAAATCATTGAGAAAAGTTAAACTGTTATTTCAAATATGAAGTTTATAATATAACTGAAAATGGTAAGTGAGAAAATTCTATATTAAATTTTTTATAAAAATTAAAAATATATTTTGAAATCGAAAATTTTAACTGTAAAATAAGAAAAATTGAAAATGTAGTTATTGAAATTTTCAAAAAATTGCAATTTTTTTGAAATCATGAATGAATTCGGAATTTAAACTGAAAAATAGGTGAGAACTAGGCTGTCACGTTGTTGAGAACCGAAAGTAGAGGCTAAGAGGGTATCAAAAACCCAAGGAAACCATTCTAAATCAGTTCTTACTCAAAAAAAATTCAAAAAGTTGTTTGAAAATTTTCGAAACATTATTGAAATTTTATTCAAAATTTTTCAAAACCCGAGAATTTTCAAATAAAACCGGAACAACTGCATTTGGCGTATGAAACGGAAGAGAAAAAATCGGAAGATTTCTGGCTGGAAAAATAAAATTTCAAAAAAAGAAGGATTATTCGTTTTTAAACTATCCCAAATTTTCAATTGGGTTGCGACGAGGAGTCATATTTAATATTCTCCTGAAACCGGGAAGTTGACGACGAAAGTTTTTTGTTCATTTGAGCCTTTTGGAGGAAGGGTCGAATAAAGCTAATGCCAAGTTTTTATCAAATTTGAAGTTTTTAATCGGCGAAGAGGTAAAATGTGGAAAAAAATATTTCCTAGCATTTTTGAAATGATACAACTCACTTACGAAAGAAAAGGCATGCTGAAGAAAACTCAACTTAAGGCTTTAAATAACGAGGTGCGTGTACCACAGGAAACATTCATATGCTGTGCCAAAACCTACAAAAAAAATTGAGAATAATTAAAAATAATTTAAAAATAGAAAAAAATTCAAAAAATTATAAAATTTTTGAGAGTTTTAATTAAAAAAAACGGAAGCTAACATTCGAATCTTTTTTATTTCACCAGGATGTAGCTATCATTCGATGGAATTATAACGAAAAATTGTTAAAGCCCGAAAAAATATTTCAATCGGATTTTTATGTATATCTGTATGGAAAAATGAAACCCCCCCGAATGAAGGGCGATGAAAGGGGATGTTATGTTTTTATCTTCATTTTGTTTGAAAAATAAGCCCCAAAATTGTGCCGAAAAGCGATTAGGAGAGAGGATAGTTTATTTTAAATTTAATTTAACGATGAACAATGAAGCCCCAAATCAAGCCGAAGGCGATAAAGGAGATTTTATGCTTTTTTATTTAATTGTGTTGAAAAATGAGCCCCAATTGGGTCGAAGGCGCGATAAAAGGGATTTTATGTTTAAATATTTAATTTTGTTGAAAAGAAGCCACCAAATACAGCCGAAGGCCAATAAAGGGGGATATTATATTTGCTATTTTCAATTTTAGATAAAAAATAAGTGCCTCAAATCGGCCAAAGGGCCGATTAAGGGAGATTTAGGTGTTTATTTTATTTTGTTTAAAATGAGCTCGAAATCGACAAAGGCCGATATAGGAGAGTTTTTTTTTTTATTTAATCACTTGAAAATGATTCCAAAATCGGCCGAAGCCATAAAGGGGGATTGTTTTTTTTTATTTATTTACAATAAAAAATGAGGATGAAGGGGGGATTTTAAATTTAATTTTGTTAAAAAAATTAAGCCCCAAATTGCCAAAAAATGAGCTCCAAATTTCAGAAAACTTTTCAATCTTAAAAATTTGATTTGAAATAAAAAAAGTAAAGTTATTACGAAGAAAGATAGAGGCCAATTGAAAGGAATTTTTCAAATTGAAAGACAGGATTATGCTACTTCGAAAGTAAAATTAAGAAATCTCAATTGAAAATTGTCACATGATTTATTCTAAAATTTCAGACTTTTTGTTGAAAATTTGAAGTTTTTATTAAATTCGAACCAAATTTTAAAAAAAAAATCTAACAAAAATTTTAAGATTGTTAGACCCCTACAAACGCATATAAAAAAAGTTTTCGCCGAGGCACTGATTAGGCCTTTCAGGAAGGCTACCTATTTTGAGCTTTGTTTACAAAGAAAACTCTTTATAGGTTTTCAACCTTATATTGTTTCCTTTATGGGGGGAAAAAAATGGTCAGAAAAGTAAAAAGAGGGGTTTTTAAAAAATTTTCGAAAAAAAAAATTCATATTCGAAAAAGTATGTTTAATTTAAGAAAAAAAGTCTAAAAGCAAGTTAATTAAACCGCGTGATACCACCTTGATGGGTAAGCGTTCCAAGAATTAATGTTCATATTAATGACTGCGCAGTGCGTTGTTCTACTCAATACTTCCGTCTGATGAGTATATCGGTTGGGAATCGAAAATAATTGAAATAAGCTCAAAATTTTCATAAAATTTTCTCAAGTTCATGAAATTTTATTTGATTGAATTACCAATATTAAGGCAAATTTATAGGTATCAGAAGTACCACGTGCATGATTTTCCACAAATTAAACATTTTTTCACAAACATTGATTTATCCCATACTGATGATCAAAAATAAAGGTATTTTGAAATTTCAGCTTCCAAAACAATTTTTCTGCTCAAATATGTCCAGGAAGCTATTTGTTTTTGTACATATTGTACTCATAGACACACTTTCTCTAAAAACCAGGCTTATTTTGCAATTTTGAATTCCAAATTGAAAAAAAAGTATTTTTTCTCCGTATAATTATAAACTTTATCGAAAAAAATTGGCGCGTGTTCAATCAATTGTTCAGATAATTGGAATACAGAATCGAATAAATCTTTAGAAAGGTCTTTTTTTATGATAACTTGTTGATTTAAAACTGTACCAGAAGGAGAAGTTTGCTGCCGATCATTTTTCCGATCATTTTGCCTGATTTAAAGTAGCTTACGCGTTTCAAAAGGTCTGATATGCCTACGTGCGGGATTAAAATAAGAAATTGTTAAAATTTCCAAAAAACTCAAAGTTAAAACAAAATTTCAAATTTTAGAAAATATCAATTAAAATTTGTATGGAATTTGATATCTCNTGTCATAGAGTTCGCAATTCTTTTCCTTGTGATGGTTTTAAAAATTTGATACGACTAGCAGTTCAAAAAATATTTTTTCCTACTTTTTTTTATGATTTTCGCTTAATTTTCGTAAAAAAATCCTAGCGTTAATACGACACATAAAATTGAAATTCTGAGGAGACTCAGATTTAGAAAATTACCTGAGGCTACTCCTGGTACTATTATTTTATTTCTCTGGCCTTTATTGAGAGTTTTATTTATTCTCAAGTGATTTCTCTGAAAACTCGAAAAAATAAAATACTCTAGTTTTCGCGAATTATTACATTTTGAAAGAAATTCGTTTGATTTTTAGATGGAATTGGATACAAAAAGACAAAGAGCACATTTTTAAACATAAGACCGGTTTTTTGAAACCTTAAAGTTCTCTGCTGAGATTTTTCTCTAGGTTCTTCAAAAAATTTAACATTTTTGATCATTGCCTTTTCATCTATTCNTAAGATCCTCAGTCTGTGTATCATTATTTAAGTAGTCAACAAAATCTTCAAGATCTTGTTCGTTATAATCGTTATAAACTTTTTTCATCACTTGGCAAATCGCTCGTGATTGATTGAAATAATTATTGAATTGTACTTTAAAATCTTGAATAAAAGTTTTAAAATTATCAAGAACAAAATAAGGCATTTTCAAAATTTCAATTTCATGTTTTTCAATTATGATTTCTGTCGGATGAATAAATGAGATTTATAAAAATTGTATTTTACATCATCTAGACAAAATACGACGATCAAAGTCTTGTCAAGCTGCTGCAGAATCTAGCTGAAGCTTGAGTATCACGCCGAGTAATCAAGCCTACAGCAGGCCAAAAAACTGAGTTGTCCTCTTTTTAGTGGCTTGACATCTTGATCAAATACATTTATTTGTATCCTCAAA
>SCLH01001004.1:379996-397636 GCA_004367855.1 Oikopleura vanhoeffeni | reverse complement strand
TTAAACTGAAAAATAGGTGATAACTAGGCTGTCACTTGTTGAGACCGAAATAGAGGCTAAGAGGGGTATCAAAAACCCAAGGAAACCATTCTAAATCATTTCTTACCAAAAAAAATTTGAAAAAGTTTTTGAAAATTTTCGAAACATTATTGAAATTTTATTCAAAATTTTTCAAAACCCGAAATTTTCAAATAACCGGAAACAACTGCATTTGGGTATGAAACGGAAGAGAAAAAAATCTAAGATTTCTGGCTGAAAAATAAAATTTCAAAAAAAGAAGGATTATTCCGATTTTTAAACTATCCAAATTTCAATTTACGACGATGAGTCATTATATATTCTCTGAAACCGGAAGTTGACGACGAAAGTTTTTGTTCATTTGAGACTTTTTGGAGAAGGGTTCGATAAAGCTAAGTGCCAAGTTTAATCAAATTTGAAGTTTTAATCCGGCGAAGAGGTAAAATGTGGAAAAAAAATATTTCCTAGCATTTTTGAAATTATACAACTCACTTACGAAAAAAGGCATGTTAAAAAAACTCAACTAAGGCTTTAAATAACTAGGTGCGTGTACACAGAACATTCATATGCTGTCAAAAACCTACAAAAAATTGAAATATTAAAAAATAATAAAAACTAGAAAAAAATTCGAAAAATTATAAAATTTTTCAAGTTTTTGATTAAAAAACGGAGCTCACATTCGAATCTTTTTTTATTTCACCAGGATGTAGCTATCATTTCATGAATTATAACGAACAATTTTAAAGCCCGCAAAAATATTTCAATCGTAATTTTTATTTATATCTGTGGAAAAATGAACCCCGAATGAAGGCCGATGAAAGGGGATTTTATTTTTTAATCTTAATTTTGTTGAAAAATAAGCCCCAAATTGGCCGAAAGCCGATAGAGGAGGATATTATATTTTAAATTTAATGAACAATGAGCCCCAAATCAGCCGAAGGCCGATAAAGGAGATTTTATGTTTTTTATTTAATTGTGTTGAAAAATGAGCCCCAAATTGGTCGAAGGCCGATAAAAAGGGATTTTATGTTAAATATTTAATTTTGTTGAAAAGAAGCCACAAATCGGCCGAAGGCCAATAAAGGGGGATATTATATTTTCTATTAATTTTAATAAAAAATAAGCCTCAAATCGGCCAAAGGCCGATTAAGGAGATTTTATGTGTTTATTTAATTTTGTTTAAAAATGAGCTCGAAATCGACCAAAGGCCGATATAGGAGATTTTTTTTTTATTTAATCACTTTGAAAATGATTCCAAAATCGGCCGAAGTCCGATAAAGGGGGATTGTTTTTTTTTATTTAATTTAAATAAAAAATGAGATGAAGGGGGATTTTAAATTTAATTTTGTTAAAAAATAAGCCCCAAATTGGCCAAAAAAATGAGCTCCAAATTTTCAGAAAACTTTTCAATCTTTAAAATTTGAATTGAAAATAAAAAAATTAAAGTTTTATTTCGAAGAAAATAGGCCAATTTGAAAGGAAGTTTTCAAAATTGAAAACAATTATCTACTTTCGAAATAAAATTAAGAAATTCCATNGAAAATTTGATGATTTATTCTAAAATTTAAATTTTTGTTGAAAATTTGAGTTTTTATTAAATTCACCAATTTTTAAAAAAAATTTAACAAAAATTTAAGATTTAACCCTACAACGCATATAAAAAAAGTTTCGCCGAGGCACGATAGCCTTTCAGGAGGCTATATTTTGAGCTTTGTTTACAGAAAACTCTTATAGGTTCAACCTTATATTTTTCCTTTATGATCAAGTTAAAGAGTTAAATTTTCGAAAAAAAAAATTCATATTCTGAAAAATTATGTTTAATTTAAGAAAAAAAAGTCTGAAAAGCAAGGTTAATTAAACCTCGTGATACCACCTCATGGTAAGCTCCAAGAAATTAATGTTCATATTAATGACTGCGCAGTGCTTTGTTCTACTCAATACTTCCGTCTGATTGAGTATATCGGTTGGGAATCGAAAAATAATTTGAAATAAGCTCAAAATTTTCATAAAATTTTCTCAATTTCATGAAATTATTTGATTGATATTACAATATTAAGGCAAATATGGTATCAGAGTACCACGTTGGCATGATTTTCACAAATTAAACATCTTTTCAAAACATTTGATTTTATCCATACTGATATCAAAATAAGGTATTTTGAAATTTCACTTCCAAAACAATTTTTCTGCTCCAAATATGTCCAGAAAGCTTATTTGTTCTGTAAATTGTACTCAGAACACTTTCCTAAAACCAGGCTTATTTGCAATTTGAATTCCAAATTTGAATAAAAAAGTATTTTTTTCGTAAATAAAACTTATGCGAAAAATGGCCTTTCAATCAATTTGTCAGAGAAATTGAATACAGTATCCGAAAAATTTTAGAAAATTTTTTTAGATTAACATTGTTGGATTTTAAAATGTACCAGAAGGAGAAGTTTCTGCGATCATTTTTCCGATCATTTTTGGCTGATTTAAAGTGGCTTACGCCTTTCAAAAGGCTATATGCCTCGGGGGATTAAAAAAGAAAATTGTTAAATTTCAAAAAACTCAAATTTAAAACGAAAATTTCAAATTTTAGAAAATATCATCAAATTTTTTATGGAATTTATTTATTTTCTTTCAAAATTTGAAAAGTTTTCTAAAAATTTGGAACTCATATTTTTGGCTGATTTAGCGTTCATTTTTCAACAAAAATAAATAAAAAACATGAAATCTTTTTTATCGGCCATCGGCCGATTTGATCTTTTGAGTCGGCCAGTCGGCCGTTTGGGGCTCATTTTTAAAAAAAAAATTAATGTAAAACATAAAATCTCCATTATCGGCTTCGACCAATTAGGGGCTCATTTTTCATTAAATTAAATTGGAAAATATAGTAGTCCCCCTCTATCCGCTTCAGCCAATTTGGGGCTCATTTTCATGAAAATTGAGATTGAAAATATGATATCTCGCCTTCATCGGCCTTCGGCCGATTTCGGCTCATGTGTCGACACAATTAAGTAAAAAATAAAAATTCTATATAATAATTCTAATAATTCTATATAATAAAAGTTAAATTCTAATTTGTGATCACATGTTGTGATTCAGACCTTGCCTAGAAAAAACATAGAAATCGTCAAATGCTTGAGCGAACAGCGACAGTAATGTTTTAACTTTGTGAATTATGCTACTCAAAAAAATTATTTTGACAAATTGAGGACTGATAGGTTTTGAAAACCCATTACTGTTATCGGCTAAAATAAGGTTTTACTAGATTTCAACGCGGATGTGCATTAAAATCGCAAATTCTGCAGCGAACCAGCTCAAGATACCATCAAATACGGTACCTGAACAAAAAAATAAAGTTGGATATCTCAAACACTCGAGTGAGGAATAACTTTTAATTTTCAAAGAATTTTTTTTAAACGCATTCCGGCGGAAGTGACTATGAATGCGAAATCCAGGGTACCTGATTAGAACGTAGATGCTGACGACCCAATTACCTCAAATATGATTTCTGTAAATATATCTTCCCTGTACTAAATTATCGTGAAAACAGAAGACAACAGTAAGGTTTTGGCCAAATTTTGCGTGACCACCCCTTAAACCGTTTTGAAAGAAAATCTAGAAACAAAAAAAATCCTGGGTCTGAAAATGACCAGACAAAAATCGCTACAAGAGACTTAAACCATCGATACACCATTTTTTGAGTTTTGACACAATTCTTATTTAATCGTCTTTCAGAATAATACATTTTTTGACAAGCCAGTAATTAACACGCCAATTCGTATTTAAGTCATTTAGAGATCCAGGAGTTCGAATTATAATGAAGTTAAAGCTCAAGTTATGCTTAATAATTAATTTAGGGAACATAATGAACTCCAACGAAAAGTGCTTATATTTAAACGTAATGTTAAATCAAAACTTATTCTTGAAACCTTTCCTTTGGGTTACGAGATCCAGTCAAAAATATTCATGATTCATATCGACGCTCTCGAAAAAGGCAAACTTCTATAATAAAAATTAGTTGAAAATGGAATAAAAAAATTTCGCAACTTCCGGTTTGACAAACCAGGTTTTTAAACAACAATTTATTATTGTTGATCATTTGCAGATACCAGGGAGGTTAAATTTATAAAAAAAGTCATAAAGCTTAGCTTATGGCTTTAGAAATTAACTAGGCAAACAAAATGGACTTCAACAAAATTTTGGCTTATTTAAACTTTTCCGGTAACAGGAGAATCTGGCAAATCAGAAAAAAAAAAATCTGGAGATTTTTTAATTTTCTAAAAAAAAACCTCTACCGACATGACGAATTTGAAATTTTTTTTCACAAAATATAGTTTTAATCTGCGGCTTATATGATACATGACGGAATGTAACGGCCCGCGGACACAACTCGATAGTTTGTGTTTCAATTTGAAAGTGCTTTGCTCCGATAGTAACCTTCAAAAAAAATTTATTATATTTTTTCTTACTTCGCAAGATCATTTGCTATGAACCAATAGTTCAAGAAAAAATGACACTATCAAATCGCATTTCCCAACCCTACTTAGTCATACTCAAAAGTCTTGATCAGACAATCACTTAGACAACATAAGTGGGATTTACAACACGCGCTATAAAGATAGAAAACACTTCTTAAGATTACCTTATCAGCATAAAAAATGCAATGATAGTCAAAAAAATTTAATTCCATTACGTAAAAACTCGACTATTTCTAGAGTTCCGTCAATTTGTGTTAAACTTGAAATTGTTTAAAATTCTTAAATCTATTGATATCATAGATTAAGAATTTTAAACAAGTTTAACCATCATATATGATTATTGATAAATAATCGAAAGCTTAAGTCAATTCTTAATTATGTTTTTGAATTAATTCTTAAGGTAGGTGTCGCTTTTTGCGTACCTTTTCAATCCACGCCTCAAGAACAGTTCTAGGGCGTTGTTTAAAAATTGAGGGATACTCGTTTTGTAGATCTAGCCTTCGGTCTAACGATACACATTCAAAGTCAACCTTGTACGATCACACCACCAGGTGGTGAGTCTATTCTAGAGCACTAACGGTTTTTTAAATCTATCTTCTTTAGACCCCACATACAAAGCGTTCTCAAGAATTACCAAAGTAGCGAATAAATCGAGGACAGAAAAAAGTGATGAGAAAGGAATTTTTCGATCTTTTGATTTTTTTTCTAGAATCTCACTTAACGGCCGATTTTTGCCAGTTTTCGACTTCAACTCTATTTCTTTTTTAGACGAATGTTTAGAATGAAGCCATTTTTCGACTAGGTAGATAAAATATAATGCGTAAAGGGATGACAAGAATTTTTGAATAAAATTCTAGAATTCTAGAAATTAATGAAAGTGAACCGAAATGAAAGTTCGAAAAAACCCAGTTGTCTTGATCGAAAGCAAATACCACCAGAATGAAGCTCTCTTGAGATTTCACTGATCAAAAAGTTGGCCTTACAGTTAAGCAAAATTTTCAACCAATCAGCGTCAAATTCGATTAATTAGTTTACATTTTGGCCTAAAAAATAAGTTGAAATTTCTGAATTCGATTAAGACATTTTCGATAATTTAATGTCGTGCAGTCGTTTTCGGTGTCAGATTCACTAATAAAAAATGTTCATAATCTGTGGCAATACGTTTATGCGGTGATGAGAAAAGCAAAGAAAAAAAATATCGAAATTTTGTAAGATTCTTGAGCATTTATGATCTATCCACTGTTTTTGTGATAATAATTAAGTCCACCACTGATGAGATCCTGGATCAATTCTGTAGCAGATAGACAGACCTAATTACATTTCTGATTATCATAAATTACTTCTTATAAAAAGTCTTTTCAAAAACAACCACATCTATTCCCCTTTTAGAGTACGGTTCTATTAACCCGTAGATAGAAGGTTTGGAAATTTACTAAATCACAACCTGTGTCTTTTTATAGCTCATACGCTAAATTATGTCATTGTGAATTTCTGTGAAATTGTGCGAAAGTATAATAATGATTATAACAAAAAATTAATGATGGAGGAGATCCAGGAAAGTGATATTTTTTGCCGAAAATCTGAGCTTTCTCAGAATGACCTGCAATTCTTCGGTCTTCCCCGCCCATGAGTTTTGCTTTCGAAGAGAGAAAATAAAACACCTAACGCTAATTCCATCCACGTCACGTTTTTCATAAGAACTGATAGAAATAATTGATATAATGAGACAAAGTCTCTTAAACTATACTACTTCCCCCCACAATATTTATGACCGTTCAAGATTGTCTCCAAACTGAACCAAAAGAGATGATCACAAATACTATTAATATTCGAATAGAATAAATTAATTGAAATACATGGTGAATTACGTAAAATAATGAATAACCCATATATTGATCATTCTTGCATTGAATAAAACCTAGACGTTTATACACTCACCGACACAAACGTTTTCCTGTCTCACTACTGTCTCACTAAGATTCTTTCCCGAATAAGCTTAATTGGCTAATGAGCGTGCATTGTTTTGACTCTTGAAAAAACTTCCACATCTTGTTATGGTTTTGAAGAGACAGTGAGATGGTTATCAGAAAAAAATTATTATGTATTCGACTTTGGTTTTTTTTATCACACTCAATTCTAGCAATTATATGATATTCAAGAGACACTCCAAATGCGCAGAGGTGCTGGCCCATTTTACTATTGAAAGCAATATGTAAATTGAAGATTGCACTGAATCTTGTACGCGATAACTTTAGGGTGACCGAACTTGCCTAAGAGATAAGAAGAGATATAGGCCTGGCCACAAAATTTTTCTAATAATATAAATACGCGGAGTTTTGAAAATGCCGCGCCATCCAAATAAATCCCCGACAACATGTTCGCCGTGGAATAATACATCCTTGAACTCTATAATATAACAATAAATGCGTGCTGTGTCGTAAAATAAAAGAATAATTTCCGACGGAAATTGTCTACTGGCCGGCATTTGACATCTTATGACTGACAATTACTGATGCAGTGTATAATCATAGTGTGATCTCGGACAAATTCATAAGGACGAGATTAGTTCCTCTAGTATATATGTTATAGTTGCTCAAGGTGCAATACTTCGACATGCCATAGCCGTACTATTGGGCTCTTGATAAGAAGACCTCTTTTCATTTCAATGGAATTGACTGTATTCTTTACGAACTTCTAAAGCACCAAAATATATGTTTTTACTTACTCCAGACAATAACTGTTGGCAATCATACAGAATATTTTATCGAATTAAATCCTGTCTTCTATTGATTAAGAAAATAATTTGATGTTCGAAGGATTGTAATGTGTTCTAGATCTGAGCACAATATTTAGTTGAGAATCTTGATTATGATAAACCACTTCGGATAAATTTATGAAAAATGCAGCTATTTTTTCATTCTAGTTATTATACGGGTATGTTTTCTTACAGACTCAACGATATAGAACTCTTTCATAAATATGCCCGACTCAGCTTATGGCCATAGAGGGTGAGAACACACCATAATTTGAAATTGTAAATGTCTGCTATTAACTCCAAGTAAACTCATACAAATTTAACATTTACTTTTTGTGTGGGATTTTCCCTCCGAATTAAATACCGTACCTCTTGGTGGAAAGTCAATAATGTTGTGAAATCCTTATCTCGTATCAGTTCTCTTCAAAAGGATTTTCAAGACTAAGGTTTTCGAGACCTTCGGTGAAAAGATGTGAGTGATGAATTTTAATACTACTAAATCACTCTATATTTTTAAAGTATTCTGAACTCTTAAAACTCAGTTTGTTTCGTGCCCTCTGTTATGTTAAGTAAATACTGCTAGATATATCAGAATACCTTTGTATCTGTAAAAAAAGCGGTAAAATCAGGAAGCAGAAAAAATACTCCAAGGCCCATCATTAGTCACAGAAATATGAGAGGTGCAAAAAATCTTCTACTCACGCTAAAACATTTTTGAGGGTTAACCGAATAATAAGCTCCTAACACCCACCTCCCTTCAGTGAATCGTTAATATTTAAATTGTGTAGTTTAAACTAACAATGCAGAAAAAAAAATTTTCTCTGCGGAAGCCCCAATGATACGGCGCACAGAAATAAACATCCGTCAACCCGAAGTAACAATTTCGTTATTTTCGGTTCTTTTAATCACAATTAATTAAATTTTCGGTACTATTGACAGTAGAGAAATCATATATATTGTATAATTTTAGAATTCCATATCATGTCCTCGAAGAAAGTCGGTATTATATTCGTTTTATATATCAAATAAAAAATAATTTAAAATTTATTAATGGTGTATGTACTCAGCGTACACTATCGAGCAAGAAAACGCTGCTTTTTACTCCTTCTTTCAAAAAATTATCGATTATATATAGTAAAAAGGTAATCAATTTGAAAAAATTTCAGATGATACCAAAGTTAGCGAAAGTGCAACTTGTGTTAAAAAAAAAGTTTTATTTGAAATTTTTAACAGTGGCAAACAGTTCCATCAGAGACAAAAAAAATGAAAAAATGCAAACTGTCAAAATGCACGAGCCCCTTAAAGCTAATTTCATCACCGTGTTTTCAAAATTATGATTTGAGCCCAAATTATGATGGTCTTAAATGGTAAATATCAAAAAAGATTGTTGAAAATGGGAAATTTTAAGGTTTATCTTTCTGTTACTGAAATTGTTGAATTAAAAAACTTGATTGTATTTGCGCTACGAATTCTGAATGATAATATATTTTTTCAAATTTGAATTAGTCATTTGTTACGTGCTTCTGCGTCCATAGTTTAAATTTCCATAATCACCAGACAAATTGAAAAATATTTCTTCTATTGTCTTTCACTTACATTTGAAGTTAAATGACATTGAGGAAACGGCCTCCCCTAATAAATATCGCCTTTGCTGAAGAAGAAATAATAGGAGCTCAAACTATTAAACAATATTTTTATGGTTTTGAATATTTTAACAATTCGAAATACTAATCGAATAACACTGAAAAAACTATTCAGGTATACATTTGAGTTAACTGTTTCAAACTATGTTTTATAATAACCACTGTGCACAGTTAATGCGCAACTTTCTTTGAGATTAAGTAGGTTGCGCAAAAATAACTGCTCGAAACATTATTATGTTTTCGATCCCTCATTCTGCTTTCAGCTCTAGAGAGAATCACACCGAAATAAATATGAAACTATTAAAATAATTGTATTATAATTCGATAGCAAGAACCCGCATTAACATCCTTAAATAGTTGACTCCGGACCAACTGTAACACCACTGTGTGATCAAAAAAAATATCACAAGAAAATACGAGTTTAATTTTAACATTGCGTGAAAATGTTTAGTTCGTTAGATTAAATTCCCAATCTTTGAAATGAAATTTGTTGGCTTAGTTATAAACAATCAAATCATCAAGTTTAATTTTTGCGTCATCAAATTTTTCACGGACACGTGTGTTCTTCAAATTGTGATACTTGTGCACCCAAGCATTTAAGGTTGCAAAATACTGAAGGAAAAAGTTAAAAAGGGTTTTGTTATTTATCCAATTTTAAACAAACAAATAAAATTATTTACCAACAGAATGTTGGCCTTAATTCGAAATACTTTGGCAAAAATCCTAAAGTAGAATAAGGTGTATTTCAAGCAAATTGTCAAGAGGACTCACACAGATGAGAAATAATGTTGTTCTAAAAAAAGACATCTATTTTACAAGCAGTTGTGGAGAAACGGCGCCAAAGCCCACGAAAAGTGGCAAATATTTTTTGAAAAATAAATATCCGGTAACCACCATGCAAAAGAAGGGCTTTTGAGGTGAAAATGCTTCGAGAAATTAACGTTTAAAAAAAAAAAGGGGCCCCCACTTATCTTCATTTTAGATCTTTGTTCCTTAATTCATCAAGACAGGGCTAGAGTCATTATTCCACATATAAAATTTTTCAAAAACGTAATTACGTCACAACAGTAGTGAATGACTGTCATCACTGGTTATTTCGCCTTTTATAAACATCTAATCTGATGAGTTTTTTGGATACTCTGAGCTATTAGCTAAGCTCAAATTACCACATGAAAAAAAGCCCGAAAGTGATCATTTTCTCAATAATTTTGTCTAAAAAATATAAGGAAAATATTCAAATGTTTTGTAAAAAAGAAAAAAAAATGTCTGATTCGAACAATTTTTCCAAAGTTTTTTACAAACTATCTCATTTCAAACTATAAGAAGTGAGTGTTCCAAAGAAGACAAATCTTAAAACGTGCCGACAGGCATTATGAACTTCTAAGAGCCCTTGCAAATCACCAAAATTTTCATGTCTATTAAACTTAAATTATATCATAATTACAGCATGTCTATTTTTGCTTGCGATTTTAGGTTTGATTATAACCTCAGTAAATCAATAATAGGTGTCATCAGCCTTTTTTTCGGACCTTCCAAGATAGATCACCCTAATTTCATCTCATCTGTATCATTTATTTTTCATATTTTATTCGAAAACACTACCTGTAAATCAGAAAATTATACTGTATTTGTATGATATTTAAAGTACTAGCCTTGTATTGATTCGCAGGCCACTACACCCTTCCTCTCTCCCAGGTTTGTACTATTATAGAGTCAAGATGGACGATTCACAGTCGAGATCCTAACCCTGATTCAGATCGCCAAGCAAAAATGCTGAGAACTCTGTTACATTTAAAATCTCGAATGCTTCAGGAGATCAAATAATTCCAATTTACAGGTTCAATATAACTTCAATAATGTGTTGTCGCGGATCATGATTGATGCATTCATTCAAAAAAAAGTAGGATGTACAAACATTTTTATTTCTTTATTATGTTTCTGAATCTTACGCCCCGAATTGATAGATGTCATTTCATTTTGATTTTCATAAAGTATTCCCCTCATTTCCGTAATGCGGAAAAACCCAGGATAGACTAAGAGAATACTTCCAGAAAAACAGTGAGAGCAAACACCAGCCGCTGACGAGTATAGTGCCTTTTTTATTATTTGGAAAGTGTGGTCTTTGCGTTTCTGGTTTATTTTTTCTCAAAAGTTAAAACTATTAACTGTTAATTTCACCCGTTCCTTGTTGGATCCAAAATTTCTTCATTCTGATGATTGTAGTACAAAAATGAGACCATGCCATGAAGATTCCCAACCAGCTGACAGTCCCGACTTATGATATCCAATCAGTAAATTTAAACGTCCTATGATAACCTACAAGAAATGCATAATTTTCATTTTTTTATGATGCGCAAACTTCGTTTGGATCAAAGCTTTAAAATTGATAGTCAGCAATTACTACGATTTTCAAGACAAGCAAAATGGTCCCAACCTTAGATAAAACACTTGACCACATTTAAAGCGGGAGGAACTGAATTTTTCAAAAATGTTAGTATCAAAATGATAATAGCTAAGTAACGTAAGAACTGCCAAAACTTTTTTGTTCAAAAAGTCTTTGAATGGTTCTTATTTGTGCCCGTGAGAAAAATCAAAAATTTCAATGCTCAATGAAGCAATTTCAGAAAGGCGTGTCGTTCAAACCAATTGCTACGACGTTTTTTTTTAACTTGAACTAAAAAGTTACTTTTTTAACGGCTATAACTTAATAATTATCAGACGACTTGAGCAAAACAATGCTTTCCGCTACTTTTATATGATAGTCAGTTTTAATCATCAAATCAAAAACGATTATATTTTTTTAAGTCAACAATTCTAACGTCTACATGCATTCATCATCATTGGTCAAGCATTAAACGGCGAAAGTTAAAGTTTTTGGCTATAAAACTTCGAAGTTTCACTTCGAAGTCAGAACGTATACAATTTAGATTTTGGCCATAATTATTTTGAGCCCTGATTCTCAAAGATTATTTTCGCTCTTATTACTTTATCTGAAAATGATGAAAAATTGACTGCGACTTACTTATTACTTTCCAGCAAGAGAAAAGAATAACTCCCAATACGTTTTAATTTTTTGCCCATTATTGCATCTATGGCCAACAAATACAATCGAATAGAAATAATCAGCCTTGTTAAATGAAAGAAGATCATCAGGAGTTCATTCTTCATGTTATTCAAAAACGGTTAATCCTGAGTATAATAAAAGTAATTATATAACTTAACGGTTGAAGCAAATTTGATTTTCAAACGTTCTCTCAAGCAGAAATGAACAAGAGAGGTTTTGGATTTGATAGAATCAGAGAAGTATTTTCAACTGAAAGTTCCATTTCAAAAACATTTTTTTGAATAACGGTCACTAGCCTAAGGGGTACGCACCGGGCAGAATTCGATCAGCTGCGATTTAATTTTGTCGTCCGAACACTTTCAGTTTCTCTCCTGAGATTGACCCAGAAAAATTTTGGAAAAAATTATGTTCCCGTTTTCCAAAAAATAACATTCTTCGAAAAAATTGCCTATCATTTAAATTGAAACTATTTGAAAATTACTTCGAAAAAAGATAGTCGATTTCAAAATGTTTGTGAAATTTGACAGGGTTGCAGTATTAAAAACAATTGGTGTTGGGTTATCATTTTTGATGAGATCCCTCACATAAAATTAAGGCTAGTATACTGCAACTTATGTTGCCGGTGCCTACCTTACCTAGCCTGTACAGCATCTCGAAAATCTAATAGTCGAAATAGAAAAGTTTATGTTTGCTAAAAGAAATTAAATTTGAAAAAATATATAATATTAATATTCAGCTACAACTAAATTATGACTGGTGCCATAACCGAAACTGCTCTAGATTACTGCCAGAAATGAGATATTTATCTTGCGTTGATTTTTTTAATACTTTCAAATAAAAAATTTCGTCATTTTACCGAAAATTATGCAAAACAGCCCGAAATCAAGGTTCATTGAGCTCTACAAGCTGAAGCTAAGGAATTTAAGCCAACTGTAATCCAATCGATTATTGCAACAATCCTTTCCGATATCTTTCAGCTGAGATATAAATTGGTTAAGAAATGAAATATTTTTAGGGATGCTTCGGCTTTGTAAATCCGGTTGCCATAACTATAAATGCAGAGTGTCTTCTGAAACATCTGTCATAAGCTAATTTTTCTTACTATGTTATAGGATTCATACAAAGAGTAAGTTTGGAAATAATGTGAATGCATATGTGCTCAGGCGCAATGGTCGACGGAAAGCTAAAATAACAGCAAGCATTCTAAAGCGAAATTCAAATGGAGAAGTTTTTGTAAAAAACGATAATTTCAGTTTTCGCAAAAAAAATAAACTTGTAAGGAATGGTCAACTCCAATCAAGCTCGGAATATAAAACTTTTGTCAAAATTAAATAAGTTGATAAAAAATTATCAGAATGTTGCGACTCTGGAATAAAATTGAGGCAAAAAAGATGAAAATCGAAGCATACGGAGTGTTCCTCCCATCATTTGTTTAAACGTCTAGAAAGTTCTAGACTTAGAACGCGCAATCTGCTTTTCCCAAGGGACTACTAAATCGATTTTTTACTCTTTTAGCAAAGTTGTTTTGAGTGACGCATAATTTGAAAAACGGTCCTACAGATTAAACAACCTTGTAACAACAACCCGAAGTAGATAAAATCCATGACAATCGCATATCGTTAACCAATGGAAGTTTTTCAACGTTTTTTAAACCTCTTTTAATCGATCTGACGGATTATGACATTTTATATCGGATTAGACATTATAATGCTAGGTTGACAATTAGACTAGAGAATATTTGGTACAATAGGCGTGAAAGTCATAGGTACTCGATTGTTTGTATCTTGATCAAACATCTTTCTGCTCATAAAATACATTTTCAACATGTCAGAAATCAGCTTCTAGAGGGCTTCCCAGTGGTTGAATCCACACCGGTCCATATTTAAACGGTTAGACCCCAGCGTCGCGTCCAAATATACTCTATAGAGTAAGGTTAGATGTAAGGGTAGGAGGCTTGCGGGAGGGAAGAGCTATAGTCTAGTTAAACGAGCGCTGCAATAGGCTAGTCTTGTAAATAAATAATAGTCTAGTAGCCTTTTCGATACTGTATTTTTGAATAATGTTAATAATGTTAATTCATATATTTGAGTTGTTCATATTGACTAGGCTGTCACCGTGATATCAATATAAATAAAATTTGTAAAGTTTACGAAAGTTAGTTTTTCAAACTTAATTAGACAAAAATAGCTAATTTACGAAAATGATTTAATATATCAAATCAGCCAACTCGGATAGATTTTCAAAAATAAGAAACCATTTAATTCTGAATCAGTTTAGTTTTGCTCTAAAATGAATGAGCAAACCTGTAAACATTTTTCAGTGCACTCAATAAAGAAAGAAATAGTGAAAATCGAATTATTCAAACAATTTGAATAAAACCTTCATTTCAAATTTAAAGGAAACAGCGTGAAAACTTCCTAAATGCATTTTGAAATAAAAACAGCTGATAGAAATACGCGTTTTTAATGACTTCATTTGATTTTGCTACTTAAACACGAACTTTAGTGTCATATCTTGATGAGTATAAAAGGGCAATTTGTTTCCGAAAGAAATTAAAAAAAAAAAGTTTGAGTTTTTTAATCCAGAACACAAAAAAAATAATTTGCTGCACTGATGAAGAACCTTTTGTTTCGCATCTCCCGGGTCCACAAAAAGGCAGCTTAAATTGTCCATATAAATTGAATATTTTTTTATGGAATACGTTATGACAGAGTTTTCAACTTCTTGTTCATTCAAATTGCACAATTAATCGTGTAAAGCGACGTTTTAAAATGGCAACTTCTTGCTCCTGAATTAATTTCCACTAAGTCCAACTTCGAACAAATTGGTTTCAATGTCAAAATATGTACTTCTGTCGAGCGCCCAAGACGCCAAAAGTTACTAGATAGTGAAAATTGGAAAGTTTTCCTGACATCTGTTCAAACTCAAATAATCGATCGGCCTGAAATAACGTGAAGTGACTTGTTTAAACGAGGATACGCTCTTGTTACCCTTTATTTCACAGATGTTTCTATGTGTTATCTGATTTCAGGGTATGTTTCAATAAAAGTTTACGTACGCTAATTCCGCGAAAGTTTTTGAGAATGAAAAAATGAATTTGGTGTAAACCAATTCCCACGCGAGACAGGTGCAAGACTTTGAGGACCAAAATTATGTAACCTCTTCAATTTTTATAAAATATTTAATTGATTGCATAATTCAAATATGTTCTTCAAAAAACTTAAAAATATAACCTGCGTTCCCTTTTAAAGTTATCTAATAGCTGACGATTTGTTGTGGTGGACAAGGCGAGAAAGGTTTTGTGGATTAACAAAAACAGGTGTGGTTATCGGTAAACTTCTTCTCGACTGAAGTGGAAGTTATTCGACTCAACTGGTCACATATCACTTTCAACAAAAGTGGTTTGTCCGAACTCTTTCACACTTTGCGAAAAACTGGCGTGATAATTCGTGAATTATGATTTTTTCAAATACTGTAAAACAATCTACCAATACTCGAAAAATTCATCAAATAATTTACATCGCCATGCAGAAAAAATTCTCAAAATTTTACCACGTGGTCAGTATTTAATAATGATTGTGAAAATCTTGTCTGTATTTCCTATTTTTATAAATTTTCCCCGGTACTGTAAATGTCTATTCAACATATCTCCCACCAGAATTGTCTATTGGATTTCAAATTCGCAGAAAATCACCTTCTGTTCGAACTTCCTTGTGCTAACTTTTCAACCCCATAAAATTTGAATCAACAATTGTAAAATTTAAACTTTCTTATATTTAAATCATAAATAACCTTGAAATTCAATATCATATCAAAAAAATCTCAATATATCATTGACTATATTTAAGTATTTATAAAGTACTACACTCCTTTAAGTACTACATCGATAGCCCTACTAACACACAACTCGCCTAACTGCGCTCGATAGCCCGCACCACACACTAAAGCCTCCAGCAATTTCCTACTGCTCTACAGCACCACTACTAGTGAAATAGTTATATATGGACGCGAAAAGACCTCCCGGGTGCGAACCAGATTAAACATGAGAGTCTCAAATTGAAATCGAAAATCCAACATGAGAATTTAGAAACAGCAAACTAAAATTTTGAAAAAACTGCAACTACGCGAAAAATGCTGCGAAATATAATTGCCTAAATTTCGGTTGGCCGGTCTTAATCCTACACCGTTTTTATTGAGAGAGATAAAATTATATTTTTTTTCCCTTTTTTAAAAAGACGAGAGAAAAATAAAAAAAATTTCCCGTTTTTTATGACGCCGAGAAGAACAAAATATTTTTTCTCTCGTCTTTTGTTTTGTAATTTTAAATTTTCGATATTGAAAAATAGGAAATATTACTTCTACACAATCTGTGATAAATGTGCATAAATCCCTCAGAGATTGACTTCCAATACAAGTAAAACTTGCGGAGTTAATATTTTTCACGAACTTGAACCTTGGCAACTTAGTCTTTTAAACTCTCAAAACGGTGTTTTTTCGTAACAATACCAAAATGAAAATGACTTAAAAATAAAGAAGTTATCCCAAGAAAAATAAAATCTCTTCAAATCCGAAAATATTAAAATTAGAAAACATTTCTGATGGAGCTGGTTTTCCAAGTCTGTCCAAAACTTAAATGAAATGACTCGCAAAGAAAACAAATCTGCCCCAAAAATTGACTAAGAATTCAACGATTAAATAAAATCCTCTTTTACGACACTTTATTAAATAAAATATTTTAAAAGTATTGTACGATTAGTGTTGTAAGAATAAACTGAAAACATTAGTTGCCTAAGAATTTGTGTCGAAAACAGAAAAAAGATGAAAATTCATAGATTAACAAGTCTAATAACGCGGTTAAAATACTTTTTTTCCTGTGAACGGACTCCCGTTACGGCCAATTGGAGAAATAAAATTATTTCGTTCTCTGCCATTGATAAAACAACGGGAAAAAGATTCCCTAAGTACTAAGTTTTATTTCGTCCCATTTAATATTCCTATTTTGATTTATATTGTGTTTCTCTCCTGATATTATTTGTCCCAAACGAGAGTATTACAGGCCAACCAAAAACCAGAATGAATTAGGNAAAATCATATGACATTTTTTTGGGATTTTCGGTCGAAACTATTTGGGAATATATTGAAAATTTTCCTCATTTCTTTTTCAAAAATTTTCAAACTAAGTTTTCTGGAATCCTCAGCTAAAAATATTTGGAATGGCTACTTTCACTATATTTAAATATGTCTTCGTTTTGTTTCTTCGCTCTTGTTGATACTCTGAATCATACCTTTTTATCGAAAAAACGGATCGGCAGAAATACTCCAAGGCCCTCATTATCCGGAATTAAAAAAATCTCACACTCAAACTTGCCGAATTGATAAGTCAACCCATCCACCGTGTTTAATTTATTTTATTTAACTCATGCAGAAAAAAATTTCTTTCGATGTGGCAAAATTTCGTTTTTTTTCGTCTTTTTTCAAAAATTTAAATTTTCGATTTTGACGTAGAAATCATATAAAATATAATTTAATAAATCCGAGTCAGTGATCGAAAGCGTATTATAGAGCTTTTAAGTAACAAATAAAAAATAATAAATTTTACTGTTATTTAGACACTATGGAGCAAAACGCGCGTTTTTTGAGTGTTTTTTCAAAAGACGATTTATAAAGTAAAAATAATCAATTTGAAAAAATTCAGAT
>SCLH01001004.1:339719-359287 GCA_004367855.1 Oikopleura vanhoeffeni | reverse complement strand
TCAATTCACACAAAAATCGGAATAAGTCGGTCAATTTTGTTTCAAATTGAATAAAACATAAAATGTATGAAACCTACAAAATATTGTCATATTTTTGTCCGTTATTTCGTTGAAAAAATTTCTTTGTTTGTTTTTATACGTAAAATAAGTTCATACGATATAATTTTTGTGTTTGTGAAGTAGTTGCAAAAGCCATGTTTTCGACGCGTGGTGTGACACTGACACCTAGCTAAACCAAAAATAACACAATATGATTGGTTGAAAATATCAAATCATTCTGATTTGTTTTTCTCAGCTGAATTCTGGAATAAAAGAAAATTTTTCTTCAACGCTTGTTCCATTTACACTCACAACCCCCTTCACCAAAAGCTTGAAAAATAATTAAATTATCTTGAAATTATCCAAGCCATACAATAACTATAATTGTGCCTAAAATGTCTTTGGACCCCGATTAAAAGCGCTCAATTACGGGGGCTCTTGGTCCTTTTTTACTAGTTTTTAAGCCAGTTTTTATTTAATTCGGTTTTTAAAAACAACTCATCCGATAACATTCTTAGATAGCTCAAACTGAGCACAAATATCATGTAAAAAAATAAAAAAAATTAGTTCATCGGATCAATTTATTTTATCTTCTTTCTTAGACTACTGAAATTGTTAAATTACTAGTTTTTTTTAAAAAAAATTGGTGACAATCGTCGGATTCGAACCAATTTTTAAAATTAAATTGTTAACCAGATATTTGTGCTCTCTTTAAGCTATCTAAGGATTCAATCGGCTGAGTTGTTACCAAAAGCTGAATTATATAAACATTTTTGGCTAAAAATCTAGTAAAAAAGGACCAGACGCCCCCGTAATCGGTATACCAAGTTGATATTGCCAACTCATAAAGTCACAAAAGTGCCCCTGACGGATCAAAAATAAGGGGTTTTAGAATTTCTTTGGTTTTACATAAAATCAGCAGCTTCATTTCAAAAATCAATCGAAGTTTATTTGATTATTATAAATATGATAACTTAGATTGAATGTGTTTGACTGTTGAATGTAAATGTTTAAATAATTCTGTCTGTTAGCAATAATTTTTTCTGGGAACGTGAAAAATTACACCTTAAGGTCATTAACCCATCATTTAGTCTGGAATTTTCAAATGGATATAATGAGGAGTAAAACTTGTTCAATTTTCAAGTTTTTTGAAAAATGTGCAATTTTATGCACTTTTATTTTACCTGGACAAAATTGCTCAATTACATGTAATTCTATATCCTTTTTTCAACCAAAGTACATCTTTAAATGAAACTAACCCTATAGCGCGTGTTCGAATTCCACTAATTTTGTCCTAGTGAATGTTTTGATTATAATAAAAGGCAAGGGTGCTTGATATTGGGACGACTAAAGTTGATCGCTGTGTAATCACTTATACTGGATTTACCCTTATCCATGCGCACCCTTATCCGTAGGATGTACCTCTATCCGTCCGATTTTTGGTCGAGATGAAAACGCTTATAAGCTTCAACGCCTATGTAGACGTGTACCCTTATCCGTACGTTGTACCCTTATCCGAACGATTTTCAGCCGAGCTGAGGTGTACGGATAAGGGTACACCCAGTGTAAGCAATCACTCAGACAATATTGATAACCCCCCTGTTTAAGGAGGGTTACAAGAAATGCATGAGTTCTGCGAATTAAAGACTACCGTTATTATTCTCAATTTAGTATATCATTTTCCTAAAAAGCGAAACAGCGAATGCGAGACAAAAACCTAGATGCTGTTTCTATCCCTAATAATTGATTGCTGCGCTATAATAGGACTTAACGTTAAAAACATAGTGAGTCAGAATGACACACGGGTTATCAGCTTCCCAGTCTTATTATAGCTCAGTACATATATGACTTTTTTATCGGTAATCGGCGTCTTCTTTTTCTGCAGCAGCTTGGTCTTGTAGTTTTTTCGTTGCTTTTCGTGTACTACCTAGTGGAGAAATAGAAAAAGTGTTATCGTTATTTATTTTCGGTATTTTTACCGCCGCGTCTCGGTAACTAAAACGTTATGTTTTATCAGAATTACTGGATTGTGTATACGTTTCCTCCCCAGTTCTGATAGAACCTTGGACGTTTACATTTACTAGCGGTAAATCTTCATTTCTAAAATATGGCAACTCACTCCTCAACTTTTTCTACCGTTAAATAAATTTTGCGTTATTCTATTCAATTTTGAACACAGAAAATTAACTTTTTTTCTTTTAATCATAATTAAAAAATTTCTGAATTCAAAATAAAATAACGTTAAAAAATGGTTTTCCTAATTTTGTTCTCTAATGAAATTCTGCGACAGTACTGAATAAATCAGCATTTTTTTTGAAACATTACCTATAAAATTTTACTGGGGCCCCATGGGGGCCTATATCGCGGAAATTTTTTCGCAAAAAAATTTCGGCGATATTTTTAAGATGAACTTCGGTTGTAAAAAGGATATTCCCTGTTCACACTTCGCGTCACAACTGTCAAGTCAGAAAAGACAATCAAATCACAAAATTTTAAAAATATCTTGACAATCGTGTGATTTGATTAGTGACTGTAGTTTCTGACGTCACAAGTTTTGTGACGCGGAGTGTGAACAGATAATTTAGATTTTTTTTTTGGTTGTGCAATTCAGACGACTTATTTTCTTTAAAGAATAAGCCCTTTTGATATTGTTATGACTGTTAACATTAAAATTCTGCTGAAATTAAAGATTAACTTTGTCAATTTCCCACTTATTGTTTATCTATTCTTGACTTTTGAGCATGTTTTCTAGATTTGATGTAGCATGTTCCAGAATCTAGTGGGGATATTATCCCCGGGATAACCAATAAGTGGGAAGAGAGACAAATCTTCAGTTTTCACATACAGCTAAAATGAGGTGTTTTTTTGTCAAAATTTTCAGTTTAAACTTCAACGTATATTTTTTTTAAGGATATATATTATATATTCGCGCGTAATTTACCAATTAAATTTCTTCCATGAAAAATATGCTTAGTCATGGGCACCTCAGCGCCCCATTGGCCCGTTGCATTTGCAATCAGAGAAATATTGCTGACTCATATTTTGAGAATCATCACATATCATTACCCAACTTACATTTCTATAGTGGGAAGGCCTCATTTTGGCTGTGGTACATATAATATTAAAAAATAAATTAAATTCATATTGTTTATCAACGTTTCGATTTTTTATTTGATCATTTTCAGGATAAAGTTTTTTTCAAGTTCAAATTAAACAACAAATTAAAAAATAAGTTTGACAATTTCCCTGATAATGATTTCTTGATTTTTTTTCGAAAAATGTAAAACTTTATTAAAAAGATTTTGTTTGAACAGTGAAACATAATAAGGTGGTCAAAATCCTACTGAAGTCATCCCATATGATATGGGCCATATGATATGAAAAGCCGAGGTGTTGGTTAGAATTTAGGTTACTTTTTTATGATAATGACTTAAGTTGCTACTTTGCAATAACTTGTTTATTTAGGAAAGGCCTCGTTAAAAGACTACTGTGCTAATTATTGAGTTCTAAGACATCCGCTGTATCATAGAACAATTTTATCGATAAATTGTCGATTTTAGGCAGGTGCCTTCGCAATATGGACAATTTTCAAATTCTGTATTTATCTGTCGGTATTTTTCTAAATAGTGAAGAATTATCTTTGGGATAAATGATTCGAAGACTAAGAAATTGACAAGAAAGGAATTGTATTCGATGCATGCATTTCCGGCCCGATAGTCATCCAACGACGATCACTGAATTGTCAAAACTAAAATAGCCTATTTTAAATAGGGGAAGTTATTGGGTGTATTCTGACTTGGCTGTCGCCGTTCTCGACCAATTTAATTTCTCATTATTTACATCATCAGTGACAGCATCTGCGCTCCATAACGTAAAAACTGGCAACATTTAGTGTTTTTGGTAAAATTCCTGATAATTTTGTTGAAAAATCAAAAATTTCGTAAAACTGAAATTTAGAAATAAACCAAAATTTAAAATATGAACGGTTATCTTTACGGTGCATCCTCATGGTTTGAAATACCATTCAGATTGTAAATTTAATTCAGCTCCGCATTATTGAAAATTTGAAAAAAAATGTTTGACATGCTTGTATTTCACAACAATAAATATATTTCAACTCATAGGGATGGTCGAGCACGGTTAAATTTTCGACTCGTAACGAGGGATTTCAACTAAAAACAAAACAAATGTATAATGTAAACATTTGAACGTGTGCGCAAATTTAATTCAAATGTCATCGAGAAATTCATGTCATTGAAGTTAAAGGCCTCGGTGCATTTTGACAAATACGGATACGGGCTCTTGATGAAAGACTTTTTACAGGGTCAGTATATTCTTCTTAATATACCATCAAAGTGATGTTTTATACTCTAGGCAACTTTTGTAACTAGCGAATTTTTGCATTATGGCTTTTTAAGAAAATTGTGAGTTCGAATTAAAGTTTTCTAATTTGACAAATTATGAAAAAATTTCCGATAAAAGTTCCGAACATTATGAAAAAATGCCTTATTTTTCGTTCAAAATTCTTTTCAATATTTTTTTTCAAATCAACGAAAAAATTCTACAAAATGGCTACGTTGACTTTTCCACTAGGTGACCTCATATTTTTCATGTGCTCTTTGAAAAATAATATGACATGGTTTAGTAATTTTTGGTCAAAATTAATTAAAATTATTTTCAAAATTTTTCTTATTTCTTGTTAAAAAACTTTAAAACTAATGTTTTTGGAATCCTTAGCTGAAAATAATGGGAATGGCTACTTTCACTATAATTCAATATGTCTTCGTTTTGTTTCTTCGCTCTTGTTTATACTCTGAATCATATTTTTTAAAACGAAGCCCTTTGTTATCCAGACTTAAAAACATTTTATAACACCTCAACTTGTCAAATTGGTAAGCCGACCTATCAACCACCTCAAATTTGATAAATTAAACTCATGAAGAAATATATTTGTTTCGATGCGCTAAAATTTCGTTTTCTCCGTCTTTTTTTGAAAAAATTTCGATTTTGACGTATAAATCGTACTAGTGGTCGACACCGTATTTTAAGGCTCCTNTCTTAAATTCAGTTTAATGTAACTAATGGGTATATTTCGTGCAAGAATGTGTGTAAAGGTTAAAAAAGTCTTTGAACATGTGACAAGATTTGAGACAAACCCGGATATAAAATAAAAAATCAATTATAAATCTATAGAATCGCATATTTTTTCCGATAGCACCTCGTTTTCTTAAAATGTTAACTGAAAAAGTTAACAATTTCACATAAACAAATAAACAGTCGTTCCTGAAATCGTTTGGCGATCATGGTGATACTAATTTTAAGGTACTTTAATTAATGAAAAAGGGGAGAAAAAAAATTGACCAATCAGCGATTTCGAAAACTTCTAACATTTTCGATCGTCAATCGATTTTTCTCTCCCACATTAGTGAAAATACCCGAAATTTCAGCCAAATCGGAGCAACTTTAGGGGTCGTCTACGATTCCGAGAATGTTGAACACCGTGCGACTCATCCGATTGAATCCTTAGATAGCTTAAACAGAGCACAAATATCTGGTCAATAATTGAATTGAAAAAATTGGTCCGAATCCGACGATTGTTACCAATTTTTTTTAGGAAAAACTAGTAATTTAACAATTTCAGTAATCTAAGAAAAAAGATAAAACAAATTGATCCGATGAACTATTTTTTTTTATTTTATTTATCACAAGAAATTTGTGCTCAGTTTGAGTTATCTAAGAATGTTATCGGATGAGTTGTTTTGAAAAGCCGGATTAAATAAAAAAAATTGGCTTAAAAACTAGTAAAAAGGGACCAGAAGCCCCCGTAATTGATATACAAGGTAATATAATGGCTTTTTGTCACAAGGGTTAAGAATTCATTAAAATCACGTTCCATAAATCTGATTTTCGTTTTCAAAATTTCAAAAACACTTAAATTGACCAAAATTCCTGGAAAAAATGTTAAAATCGACTTACATAAGATCTGGGGTTTTCATCGTTTCAAACACTTCCCTTGTAAACTTTTTTTTCTAAGAGAATTTTACCTACTTATGAGTTTGGATTCTGGTTTGATGTTTATCCCAAGTTCAAGACTAATTTCTATTTATTTATAAACTTAGCCGCCAAGTCAATTTGAGTTATAATTTGCCAAAAAGTGTCCTTGTGTAAATCATTAAGGAGAAGTGAAAACTCGGTGAAACGGATATTTTCATAATTTTTCCGTTTGACAAAATAATAATTTGATGTTTGATGAAATTATAAACAGGGAAACAAATTTTAACACTTTTGGTTTCTAAATGTCCAATCAAGCAAGGGGCAGTTATATCACAGTTAAGATGCCGCAATGTTATTTTGTGAAGGTTTCAAATAGAGAAAATTGTTTTCACAGACGTTTATTAATGAGTCAGCTAATTGAAATTAAAAGGTTTAATTTGGGTGAGTTGAAAGTCAAATCCAAATGAGCCACAACAAAGGCTGGATTTTTTGTTTTAAAACTATTACGATAAAGGAATAATCACCAAGTTCGTTTTATTGTATGAATTATCCTGGCTGGTTACCGCCGGTTAGCCGCTGGTATGACTTTGATCATGTTTTTATTCTAAAAATGTCTGAGATAATTTTTGTCAAAAAATTATTGAATCTGTTAACTTCCGTAGTGACTTTTTGGTCAAACGTGACCAGATGCCCTTAAATTGCAATTCAGGCCCCTTAATCATTTATAAACGAACATTAACAAAGTGGTCAATCAACTATTTGAATAATTGACGTTTGTGCGTTTTTTTTTGAAAATTTTTACTGTACTAATTTTTTGCAAAAAATTTTTGGAGTCAACACAAAAACTTCTGATCGGTATCTGAAATTCTAAGACTTAAAATTTAAATGGTACTTTTTCTCAAAAATTACTTAAGGGTATCCCGGTCCCTAATTGGACATATTCTCGATAAAATATTAGCCAAAAACTGCTTCAAGGATATTATTCAGATAAGTCAGTTTGTAGAACTAGCCTTCAGCTTTCGTCATAAATGTGCCATAACTTTTCTGTATGCTTACACTCCGTGACACATAAGCGAAACAAGAAGACATAACGAAAAACGGAAAATCTATCTCCTCCAAGGTTTTATTATGACAAAAACCTTAATTTTAATACAACCTGTATAATTACTATTCAAAACTTTACAGTGGCGTTTTTGTCGATAAGTGCTATATTTTTTCTAGAACATGCAAAAAACCACCGTTTTTTGGACATTACGCCTCGAAAAATCTATCTCCTCCCAGGTTAAATGTGCAAATTAGCTCAAAATTTTGCAAAAGCTAGTTCAAAACAAANTGAAAATTTTTACATGTATTAATTTTTTGCAAAATCTTTTGGAGTCAACCAAAAAAACTCTCTGATCGGTATGTTCTAGCTAAATTCTAAGGACTTAAATTAAAATCGTTACTCTTTTTTCTCAAAAATTACTGTAAATTACTCGTAATTACGTTAAACTTACCTTAAGGGCTATCCCGTCCCTAATTGGCCATATTTCTCGATAACATATTAGCCAAACAACTGCTTTCAAGGATATTATGTCAGATTTAGCCACGGTTTGTCTTAGAAAACCTAGCCTTCAGCTTTCGTCATCTAATACTGTGCCATTAAAACTTGTTCTGCTTATGCTTACATCGCCGTGACCACATAACTGCGAAAACAACGAAGACATAACGAAAAACGGAACAATCTCATCTCCTCCCAAGGTTTTATTATCGGACAAAAAAACCTTAAATTTTAATCACAACCGTTAATTTACTAGTTCAAAAAACTTTACAGTGGCTTTTCGTCGAATAAGTCGGCTATTATTTTTTCTAAAACATGCAACACAAAACCACCGTTCTTTGGGGACCATTTACGCCTCGAAAAATCATACTCCTCCCAGCGTTAAATTGTGCCAACATCTAGCTCAAAATTTTGCACAACAAGCATAGCGTTCCAAAGACAAATCTGACAAACTTTACAGAAGGCGTTTTTTTTTTTTGCAATTTCCGACCCCAAACTCAAAAATCATGAATTTTTTCAAGTCACCGTGGAAAAAATTTTCCGAAACAAAAATGTGCTTCGATTTTTTCGAAAGTTAATGCTCCAAAAAGTAAGCTCGGGGAAACACCTGAATGAGAAAGTTGGCTTACTTTCAACCCGATATTTTGAAGGTTTAGTGGTCAAATTGACATTCAAACGTTTTTTTGAACATACATTTTGCAGAAAATACTTAGGAAAAAAAAATCGGCGAAAACAACTCAAAATTTCGAAAAATTTTTTATTTGTTGTCCATTTGGGTGTTTTATGCGTTCTAGCGCAACATAAACAATCGACGCTTGGCTGCTTTTTTTATGACATGATTAACTGCATGAAAACTGTTAGGAAATCGGGATACCCTTAATCAATGTTTGAGAAAAACTTAAAGGTTTCTTTAAGACATGTTGACCTTCAAATTAAGAAATAAGTTTTGCGTTCATACGTACTTCAAATTCCGCTCGAAAAATGTTAATGGCCGAACTTAAACACTAAAATCTAAGAATTCTTGAACATTACACGGCATTTCCCAAAAAACGTCCCACGTGCATCTGATTTTGATTTTTTCAAGGAAATAAGGATCCCAATTCTCATGGACATATTTCAAACCTTATTTTTGAATTATTGTTATGTGTCACGTGATTGTATTTCGGACTTTGGTGTAATGAAAAAAGTCTTTGAAACTTTTTTAAAGCTTTCTCATCCCCAACAGTTTTTTCAAGCTAAATTTGAGTACTTTTTCAAATACCGCTTTATTGGTACCGTTATATCTTCAACCATTAACCGTATAATGTTCAAGTAAGTACCGTCCAATTCCAAATAATCGGAAGTAACGGGTTTCTGATGAAAATATTAGCAACTATGGGTCAATAATGTACTTGAAGGTCGCCAGAGAGCAACAATCTCCCCTGTGAAATCTCAAAAATTTGACCATTTTTCGCTCTCTAGTGACCGTTCAGTACATAATTGACTCATAGTTGCTTATAGTTTAATTAAACAATCGACCTCTCCGATTCTTTTGAAGGTACTCACAGGGCTCTACGGACGAAATAAGGAATTTCAAAAGTAAAAAATGGGTCCAAAATCTTGAAAAAGTGACCGAAAAATCAATCTTTTTATGAAAATTTTTGAAGAACAAATAAAATCATACGTCTTAAAATGACAAAAAAAAAACTCGACAACATAGCTTAAAAACATCCAAACCATGTATTTTTGAGTTTTGAAATTTCTTATTTCAAATTGTCTCAAAAATATTTTTTTTTAAGACGCTGATTTTGTAAAAAATTAAAAAAAACCATTAAATTATTTTTGCAGATTCAACTCCTAAATTGATGCCGGTTTAATACTTCAAATTTGAAAATGTCAAATTAAGCCTAAATTCCTATTACTTGCATTTGTTTGTGAAAATTGTGGAAAAAGAGAGTTTTTAATTTTTTTATTATCACATTTTATTATCACATTTGATGCCTTTTTATTAATTTGTTTGCACAAATTGTTTTTTATAGGACTATAGAAAATTATTTGAATTATATTATGAACAATGAAAAAATATACGTTGTTAAATAATCTTCGGATATATGCTTGATTAAAAACGTCTGCTCACGCATGACCAGACTTAACAACGGGTCCAGAAGTTGTCGGCCACTACGGGAGTTAAGATACAAGTGAAATAAAGCAGTATTTCATTAAGTTCAATTTCGGAAGCTGGAGAGTAAATATTAGCTAAAAACCATAAAAATGAGGTGATTTGAGACGTTTTTTTTAACAAAAAACATTTCAAACTTTATATCAAGCATTACTCAAACTTAAATATCCAAATAAAAGATCGAACATCGCGATTGTGCGGCAAGTACATTTCCGTATGTTTTACAAGGATAAAAGTATGAATAGAGGTTTGTGATTTTTTACTTAAGAAAGACAATCTAGATTTTCATGTTCTCGGAAGGGCTAAAAATTACCATTTTTTTCAGAAAATCAAAGTGTCAACTTTTTTTAGTTGTATTTTGAATTGTCAATAAGGGCCACAAAGTGGTCAGACTCAAATAATTCCAACAATCATTTTTATCTACAGCTTTCGTAGATTGTTAAGTTATAAAATGTAAAGACGGTCATTGTATAAAAGTGCTTGCCGATTCACCGAGCAGGTTTTTCAGGCAAAATAAGTTTTACTTTTGGTGTTTTTTCAGATTTAACGGTTTCTAAATTTTGACTCGTTAAAAACCGCGCTACCGAGTGCTCAGACCAAAAAGTTTACGACAATATCTTGATCCCGTCCCGGTTCCGTCCTAAGTGAAACTTTGAATCCTGACCCGGGATGCAGGATTTCAATCCAGCTCGGGATCCCGATCCCGTTTCAGAACACTGGTTATCACCGCTAAACAAGGGTAGTATTCTACTTTTCAAGTTAATACAACATCGTTATCAGCTATTACAATTTTTCTACACCGATTTTATTGTTGCTTCATTACTATTTCGAGTGCTCGGTTTCAAAACTCTTATTTTGACTGGAACTGTATCAAAAAAAGTACCACAAAAATCTAAGGCTAAATTTAGGATTTTTGACTTCCCGAAACAACGCCACCGTATGCATCAAAAAAAATTACATTTTATGTTTGAACGCTAAAAATTACGATGACAGCTGATTTTCATATTGCTCCGACCTTGCCATCGGGTAATTAACTTTGTTGCGCGTTGGGCTTGAGCCGCTTAACTCGTAGACGTTAGAAGTCAATCTCTGGGTACAGATTGCGCAATCTCTGGGTACTCGATTCCGGCAACTAGTCGCCATTCTTTTAAATCGAGCCATATCCCCTTTTCACACTTTTGTGAATATCCCAGCCCTACAACTTAAAAACACACTACGTTTCCTAATCAGAACCGGGATATTAACAAAAGTGTGAATAAGGGATATGAGCAAAGTTTCATTATCAACATACATTTTTAATCCCTTTAAATACCCCTAAAATACCCCCTCCCATCCCTAAAATACAATTCAGCCAATTTGCAATACAATTAAAATATTAAAAGATTCACACTGTTAAATTTTAAAATGCATCAGAAGAAGAATTTTCTGCGATCATTTTTTCCATCATTTTTGGCTAATTTGGAGTGACTTTAGCCTTTCAAAAGGCTATATGCCTCGGACGGTTAAGCAATCTTTGAAAAAAACAGTACTATTTTGGCCAACCTTATTTCGTGAATAAACGGTCACCTGATCATTTTTGGGCTATGGTGTAATCGAAAAAAAGTCTTGGAATTTATTTTTGATCACGATCAAAGGTTTTATGCGGTGATTCAAACAATATAAATTTTCAAAAAAAACGCACAAACGTCATTTTTTCTTGAAATTGATCGATAACTTTATAACCAATCCTGTCATTAATGATTAAGCGTCGTAAAATGCGATTAAATGGTGAATGGCGACTACTTGGCGGAAATCGAGTCTACGAGTTAACTTTATATGCCAGAATCTCCTGGATTGACTGTGGTTATAAGACAGGTCATTTCTCAAGTTCTCAACAATTTTTCTCACAAATATTGACAATAACAAGCATTTTAGTACTCGGTTGATTTTGATACATAGTCAGAACAGCACTTTTTGATGGTTTCAAAAGGAATTCCTTTGAAATATATTGAAATTTGTTGATTTTTGAAAAATCAAATACGATTTATGGTTAAACTAGCAAGAAATTTTGAAAAAATCCATGTGATCTGCATGGACTCTTCAGCTTCGACATGTGGGTGTCGAGTGTGTAAATTTCAAATCCAAGGATAAGATACATTTTTATTACGACTTCTAAAAAAGGGTCAAAATACTGTTTTTTGATGATTCTGAAGCAAAATTAAAAAAATATCCAAAACTGTCCGAGGAGATTTGGTCGAACAATTTATACTATTTCGACAATTGGCCATTGAAAACCTCGATTTTCAGTCTTTTAGGGAAGACAACCCCCAAGGGAGCTTTTTTGCAAAAATAGTCCTTATATTTTCCTTATAATTCCATAATTGCCAATATTTTCAAAAAGTATCCTTGAAATTTTCCTTATATTTCCACTCACAGCAGTAATGTGATGTTAAGCTGATCTGCTTGAAACGCAACGTTTATCTTGAAGTTCGCAATTCGGGTTCTTGCCGATTAATAATGAAGCATAAAATCACGTTGTTGCAAGTTGTATTTCAAAGAAATTATAAAATTTTACATTAGCAGTTCAGTCAGTTACAAAAGATTTACTAAAAATGAACAAAATCCTTAAAAATCATTCTATTCCTAAAATCTGCGCCGCTGTGTTTTGAAACACAGAGACCAAAACTTAACGTCTATTTCCAAAATGTATAAAACAGATTTTTAAAATCAGGTGAAAATTATTTTCAAGGATTATTCTTTATAAATTATTTTACAGAATTTTCGGCTTTAAACAGAATATTAACACTTTATTCCAATGTTTGAATGAAGTTTAAAAAAACTGGCTTTGAAATTTGTAGTAAAAAAAATTTCACTTGCAAATTTGTTGACTTTCAATAGAAATTCGTCAATTCTTCAAGGTTTTCGGCGTAATAAAAATGCTGAAAACCGATTATTTAGGAATGTTCATGAAAATTGTACATGTTGTTAAGTTAAGGGGGTTAAAGAGGCTTACCGGCATTTTATTCTTGCCGATTAAATCTTTCAGATAGCAAATACTGCCATAAACTTCATAGTGATTTTTTGCTGTTCAAGGTTTAGCCGAGGTTAGATTAACATTGATATAATATACAGATTTTTTTACAAAAAATTCCAGTTTTCAGGAGTTGAGGATATGTTACAGTCGGGCGATTCGTTTGATTTCATCATCTTTTAAAACAATCTGAAATAAAAATAGTTTTAATAATTTTTCGAGAAAATTTACATTATATTTTATTGCAAATGCGAATTCTGACTTAAGAATTTATTACGGTGAAACCTTTAGATAGTATTATCGGTCCGAGGCATTTTTTGCAGTAAACGTCTAACTCTCAGAAATTAAATAAAAAAGATAAATTTTACTGAGAAAGTCGATACTGTCAAATGTGCTTATGAGGACAAGCTAATTCTTGTCGTTTTGGCTTTTTGGAAATGTAGTTTTTTCCATAGATAAAAATTTTGTTAAAAATAAAACAATAGCGCTAAAGAGCTAAAATTCAAGTAATTACTTGGCTTTCGAACAACTGCGACGGCTTTTGCCTGAAATGCAACGGGTTAATAACTGTTGGGCCGATTTCACCCCCAATTTTTCCTGGATAAATCTTGTTGTCTTAATATTATTAATACAGACGGATTTGTACTTGAAATCAACGAGTGAATAACTATTGCTGGAGGGAATGCATCTGAAATACATTCTGATAATATCTGACTTTTCTAGGTTATCAATTGCTTGCAAAACACACATCGGAGGTCAAAAAGTAAATTCGACTGTATACATATTAACTGTAAATGCCTTCAGCAGAATTTTCCTGCTGCTGATTGAAAAGCAATTCTAAGACATTATTAAAATCTTAATACTGTAACAAGTCGGTTCAGGGACATTTTTGTTGTGGTAAATTTGGCTTTTTAAATATGATTTTGTGGCGATGTCAGCGGGAATATCAGTGGGAAGATTATGGTGAGATTCGAAGATAAGAAGCTATCCAGGTCAATTCAAAAACGATAAGCCGAAAACCAAGAAAAATTTGACTGGGAAACCTCTAAAAATCTTAAAATATTGATCGTTAATTATTATAACGAACTTTTTGTCTTAATTTGAAAAATAAAAATCAGATGAAATGATTATGTTTTAAACATCATTTTTTCTTCTCATAAGGACAACAATTATGTTTAATTTGAATTCAAAGGCCAAAGATACATAAAAAAAATTATTTTTAATAAGTTCAAAAGCGACAAGATTTTGATTCGAAAATTTTCGTATGCCAATTTTGTACGTGTCAACTTGAAAAACAGTATTTAATATTTTAGTTAAGGTTAAGGTTTTCAGCTCCAGCTAGATTATTGAACACGGGCCCATCATCATGCTTATCATCAGGTGCTTGCTGAAACTAAGGGCTTTAGCTACAATCTGACAAATTTTCAATCAGGAAACTTGGTACAAAATTGCCAAACAACAATTTTCGAATTTGGAAATTTCGAACTTCATAATGCTGGTCGCTTATGAACTGGTGAAAAATAATTCTGTATATGTTTCGTATATTATTTATCTTATTCTTTTTTCAAAATAGGGTGAATATAATCCAATTTAAAATTCCGCATCATACTGATTTTTTGAGCTTTTTTAGAAAATGAATAAAAAACACCTTTAATTCCACAATCTAAAATGAGATGAATTTGCATTCTGAAATTGAATGGAATAACACGCAGCTTTTTATATGAGATGTATCAACGGTATATTTTAGTATGCGTAACTAAGGCTGCGTAAGATTTTTATAAAAGCATGAAATTAAAGTAATCTATTTGAGAATACGATTTTGCCCGAAAATAACAGGCTATAAAATTTTAGCCTAAGAATTAGAATTGCCGATTTAGGCGCAGAAAGTTACGTTTTTGGGATTTTAGTCGCCAATTTTGAAAATCTAATCCCCGAAAATAAATTTGATACAAAAATGAGACCGAACTATAATGATTCCTTTTTTTTAAATAATGAAAATATAGAGTATTTCTAAAATTATTTCATTTATCGCTACTAAAAATAATCTAACTGTATATCCCTTTATCACACTTTGGTTCGAATGCGTAGCCACAACGTTAAAATCACACGTTAAAAGGAGTAGTGGCTACGCATTCTAACCTTTAAGGGATATGAAAGAAGGAGATTCCAAGGTGTTTAAATACCGGTTTAATACGAGGTTTTAAATAATATTTTAATTTCCAATTACATCAAAACAAGGTTCGAAAATTCGGTCGGGGATCATCCCTTTTACAACCCTGGTCATGTTATCGAATTAATTTCAAAAAAAATTTATTTAGGACGGTTTAAAACTCACTAGATTTCTAATATTTATTAGTTATTCAGTAGAAAAAATTAATGTGTTGAAAAAGCCTGTTTTTCTAAAGAAATCCGAACCTTGGAGCAAAGAATTAATTCTAAAGAACTTCGGTATAAACGAACTGAATCTAGAGCTTAATCTTGAGATTAATCTATTTTACATGAAGTTAAATCTTTTAACACCTTTTCAGAATTTATTTGGCACCTCTAATAATTACGAGGGATTTAACCTGACTGGCTATTTGGTAATCGAAAAAATACTGAATACGATAAGAAAAAAATAACGATAAATTATTAAATAAAATTCAAAAGCCAAGAAAAAAAACTTTTAAAAGGCGATAGAAAAAATTCACACTGATTTATATTTAGATGCCACATAATTTATTGGACCTCAAAACTCATTAAAGTATCTAAAACAAATAATTACTTGAGTCCCGAAATAAAGAATGTTCAACCCTCGTGGTCTATATTTGTAATTTTTCGGTTTTGCCCACGCCTCTATAATTATTCATAAGAAAATAGCAAATATCAGCCAGTAGGATGGTAAATCACACAATGATGTTTTCATGAAAATCAGAGATGCGTGGTCAAATAGAAGAAAATTTCGTGAATATTGACCAGAAAAGTCCGTAATAAATGTATAAAACTTTGCACTAGGGTACAACCAACAAGGTTATTATTAAGGAAATAATTAATCAAAAAAATCATTCGAAAAACACCAGATGATCAAATTGATTTCTGTTAAACTCGCCGGGTTACGATCACTTGACAAATATACAGTACATAAGGCTTATTTCTTCGATAAATAATATTTATCAGAATGAGCACGTTGATTAGCAGTCCGTTGGTTTTCTTATGTATGCCACAAGATTACCGTAACTCGGTACGGGACAGCAACGATAAACTACGTAATCAACGTTGCAAATTAGAAAATGTCTTTTTGACCAATATATTATCTGCAGACAACGATTTAAACAAATGTCCTGAATTGTTTACATTTTTTGTCATAATTTCAGGGATTTTAGAATTCTTTCTCAATTTCTATGTTGTACGGAAGATTATCCGTATGACGATTTGAAATAAGGAATTTCAAAAATTTAAAAATGGGTATCAATGTTTTAAGCTTTCTTGTAAAGAATTTTTTTCTAGTCATTTTAAGACGTAGGATTTTGTTCGTTTTTGAAAGAATTTATAAAAAAAACGATTTTTTAGTCAAATTTTCGAGATTTTACAGGGGGCCATGAAGCCACTTCTAGCGACTCAGTATGAAGAGCTAGAGCGCTAATTTTTTGGCAGGTGCAAATCAAGCGTTTTTTACTAAACCTTTTTTTGGCTAGGGCTAGCGACCACGTGGTCGACCTCAAATAGGTCTCGGGTCTTTTTCCCCGTATTTTTAGTTTTGGATTTTTTAGGAGCTAGGGTGTTCTTCTAATTAATCAGATTATGTTTAAACAATAGGTCACCTCGGATGTCACCACCTAATGTTGCATATATGCAATCCGGGCATATGAAAATTTCAGATTTCGAAAAATTTTGAAAAAAATTCGAAAAATTTTCGAAAATTTCAAAAATTTTTTTCGAATTTTTGGGAAAATAAAGGAATGATATCCTCGGATTTCCCAGATACCTTTAGTCTCTATTTTGGCCTCGACCGTGACGCCCTAAATAGGTGATCTGAAAATGCATGCAATGTGAAAAAAAATCTAAAATTTCAGATTTATTTGTATTCTAGAAGATTAAATTTTCACCAGATTTTTGTATTTTGGGTTTTTCGACTTAAAATATTGCAAATATAGAATTGGCCTCTCAGACTTTTTTGTATCAAATAACCGGTCAAAGTTCAATGTCAATTTTAAATTGGAAGGGTCGACTTTCGGATGAACGCATCAGCAAGTATGGGTCAATTATGTACTGATCCCTTATTTTAAATCGTTTATAGAAGAAACAATATCTTGCCGTGAGAAGAATTGTTTTTTGGTTAAAATTTGGTCAAAAAAAAACAAAATCTTGATGATCGAACAGTATTTGTGAGAAAATAGATAATAATAATTTCCAATTCTCTCTTAATTTGCATTTCTGAATTGTACACAAAAAATTGCACGTTTTAATGAATGAGTCCGTTTTGTTTATTAAATAAATGAGCTTGTTTTTTTCATAATTGTCATAAACGGTTAATTTTCACTGGTCGAATAATCAGCCTTCATACGGCTTCGCTAGAACCGGTTTGGAGACTTCCTGTGTGATCTCAAAAAACTGACCAAAAAATAAAGTTGTTTTTGAAAAATTTTTGAAGACCAAAAAAATCCTGGGTCTTAAAATGACCAGAAAAACTTCTTTACAAGATGGCCCATCTTAGATGGGTCAAAAACATCGATACCTACATTACACCCTGTACTTTTGACTTTTAAAATTCCTTATTTCAAATCGTCTGGCAGACTTTTTGAGACAATGAATGTATCATTTAGACCATAATTTATAAATTGATTCAACATAACGAAAGCATGTGGTCGAAAAAATTTTATAAATGGCGTGTGAAATTATTTCAGAAATGTTAACCTTGCTCATAAAAACAAAATTTGTGATATGATTGAAATCCATGTTTGTGGTGAAATATAGCGTTTGATAGGCTATTAATAATAGCTCATTCAAAAATCCCTACTCGGCTTTAATCATTTTTTGTAATCCATCCAAATTTTACCTCTAAAGTTATCAATTTAGTTTAGCTATAAACAAAGAAGTTGTCATAAGATGATGCTGATAATAAAATTAGAAGTAAAAATTAGCTATGGTTTCTGGGATAAACATCTTTGAAATAGTATAAGACACGTTGTATTCATATCTATAATGGTGCTTCCTCATCCAAAATTATCAGATTTTTTCGCAACAATAACCGTCACATCCAAACAATTATGTTGTTTTGAATAGGGTAAGAGCGTAAAATATGACTAAATTTAAAACCTTAGATAAGTTTCCGATAATTTTGTTACGATAAATTCAAAACTAAATTACAATCAAAAATTTTTGGGACTAAAAATGTATACAGGGGGCCTAATATCGCGGAAAGTTTTATTTCCAAAAATACGGCGATATTGACACTGTCGGCGATATAGATGGGACATAAATAAATTTTCTCGTTCAAATATGTGAACACGTGGGCGTTCCAAATGACGTCATAATTTGAAACGTTTTTCCATTTTATGAGGAAAAAGGTCACAATAGGTTCGACGATATCGACAAATTCGGTGATATAGGGCCTCCTGTACTTCATAATGGCACGTGACCTTTCTGATTTTAATTTCCGTATTAAGAAAAGGATGGCAATACTTTTTGCACATTCAGACTGGGCCGGATTGTTTTTATGAAAATTTTCTCAGTATGCGTTAATTGAAATAGGAAATTATCATGCTTTTTATTTAATACGAAATTATCATCGTTTTATTTTTCTTATTATCAGGTTTTTGGCATGTTTATTTTTGGATTATTCCAAAAATCGTGCTTAAAACTTCGAAGTTTACACTTTCGTTAATTGATGATATCCCAGTTGTACTGAATAAAGATATACAGTAGATCTTATCTTCATAGACGGATTTTTCCTTACCTATTTTAATCCTGCTTCAGAGATATTATTTTGTTCGTCAAAATGCGCTCCAAAATTAAAATGAACTATTTTTGGGACTTCACCGATTAAACATATGTTAATGAGGTTAATTTGATAAAGGAAGTCGTCATTTGTTAAGTTTAATTGGTTGGTTTACATCATGCAAGAGATGTTGAAGGTTATTTGCAGATTAAAACCATAACATTTAAGATCATATTCAATGTCTACCCTGTACCAATGTCTTTTCCCTTTTTTTAATCAAAGATTTTTTACAAGTTTTTGAAAACAAAGTCTGAAAAATGTTCCAATTCACATTATTTTTTTTTTATTTTCTCGTTATATGTGCGGTAAGCGGTTGGAGCTATCTAAGAACTTAATCGGATGAGTCGTTTCCAAAGGCCGATATTTTAAAGGTGCGGCAAACCGATTTGAAAAACTTGATTTAAAAAAACTGATCGGATCGAACTTGATCGGATCCCATATTTTAAAAACCTGATCGGATCAAAGGTTAGCAAAAACCTGATCGGATCGAAAAAAAGCCGATCCGATCAAGTTCGATCTGATCAAGTTCTGCCGATCCCTGGTAGTGACACCCTTTATACTGGTGAGAGGCACTATTGTCGGGAAAACAATATAAAAATTGGAAATCTTATCATAAATCATCGTCGCATTCAATTCAGACTTTTTCCGGCTGAATGTCAAATAAAAAAATCTTGATTCATCAGATTTGACATAATGACGACAATTATTGAGCAGTAAATAAAGTAAGTTTTTGCCATCATTTCAAAATTCACCAAAATGTTCAAGATTTTACGAACGGTACAATAATTTTCGGCAAAATGTTCTGTAAGAAATTACTACAGTGAAGTCCGTTTAACAGGACGCACCCTAT
>SCLH01001004.1:295743-339707 GCA_004367855.1 Oikopleura vanhoeffeni | reverse complement strand
TGCCTTGATATGATACATATGTTACATAGGTATCATACTATGGCGTCTTTTTATGCTAAAATAAAGTACTTTTTGGTTGACAGTACTTTTAATATTGATAGGATGCGTCCTATTAAACGGACTTCACTGTAACGCCACCTTAATCTAAAACGAGAATACAGAGATTGAAAAACACATTGAAACACAAAATTAACGGTGTTCAGTTTTGATCAGAATAATCTGAAACTAAAAGGTTTCCATAACTTTTTATTGCGTTTACTTTGATGAAAATTTTCTTCTTGAAAATCTATAATTTTGTCTAAAATTTCATTAAGATTATTAATGCCAAATATAATTCAGAATCTGATCCACACCAAACTTTTCTTTGCAATCCCGATCCCATCCCGGTCTTAAACTTTTATTATTTCGTATGGAGATCCCGGTTCAAACCACTGCTGAAGGTCCTACTTTTACCAGCGGTAATTCCAAATCTCTCACCCGGCTCTGAGTGATTTTCAATTATGTATTTTTCGGTGTGAAATAATAATGTTATAAAAATATTTATATAATATTGCTTAAAATATTTTTTGTAATGCGGCATTTTAAATGCCTAATCTCTGAAAAGTTATCTTACCAGAAAATAAAATCTATAGACGCACGGTGTTTCAACATCCTTAATCGGTAAACTTTCAAGGTCTGAGGTTATTGAGAATATATTTTCTGTTTTTATTGCAATTATATGAAAGTGTAATTTTTTAAGACATTTATCTCTGACGGATTTGAAAAGTGGTAAAATTGTGATTTTTCCAGGATTTTGAAGCCCAATTATGCTAGCCCAAGAATGTTTCACGCATTTATAATACTACGAACACATAATGTGATCGACTCGCTGTGAGCCCCAAAGTAAGATAAATTTTTTTAAACAAAAGTCGATTTTTGTTAATCAATCAAGTATAAGCAAAATTTCCAAATGTGGCAGTTTTTAAACCTTAGGTTTGCCGATTAAGCACCGTTGGACGTTTCAATTTCACTGAGATATTTAGAGTTAGCTCGGATCTAATTGTGATATAAGGAAATATCATGGGAAATCTCGAACTCTCACCGACCAAAAACAACTGTATTTTATTTTCAAAAATCAAGAGATGCAATTCATAACTTCAAATCAAGTTATATTTTATGTAAAAATCCTTTTTCCAACCAAAGTTAATCTTGAAAATGATGGTGATCACTATAGCGCATGTTCGAATCCCACTAGTGTCGTCAAAGTGATTATTTTCGGTATAATAATTGACAAGCGTGCTTGGTATTGAGAGCACCAAAGTGTATCGATGCGTTATATCAGCTGATTAACCATCCGGCCAACAAGGCGTCGTGAGATTCGACAATAGTGAGATTCGAACACGCGCTATAGAGATCATCATTATTTTCAAGATTCACTTTGGTTAGAAAACGGATATGTACGTTAGGCAAAAGCTGCATTCACACATATCATGACTGGACCTAAACTAAATTACAATTAAGGGGATGATTAGCCGTCCGAAAATGTTGAACACCGTGCGCAATCGGTAGGTCACAGAACTATTAATATGCGATATTATAGCGATATATAGCGTGGTGCGAGATTTTGATTGACTTTCGGTCCAATCAAGATATAACTTATACTCTTATAACCTTATATCATTAAAGACCGTTGAATTAGACCTAAATAAATACTACCAAATGTACAAAATATCAAGTATTTTAGATATGAATTTATTGCTGCTGGTGAATATTTTACCTTTCTGATATCATCCTCCCTGAATTTTCGTCCATGGGCATCGATCATTTTCAATTTCATTTTGTGCCTATTAGACGTGGTGTCTATGATTTTTCCTTCCACGCCGTCAAAACATTCTTTTCCTACTTTGGATTTCCAATAAAGAATACTTGCTGAAATAGAGAATTAATAATATTTCACAGAAAATAGTAAAATTCTTGTTCGAAATTATTTAACGCCTCTAAAAATGTGTCAAAGTTTATATTTCTATTGATTCATGTCTTTCTATTAATGAATTTTTTTGGGAAAATATACCTTGTTAGCTGAAAGTGCCCTCAAAGCATAATTTGCAACGTAAATTCCACAAGAACAACACAAAAATTCAAGAAAAATTTAAATTATAAAAAAAATGATTCGAGATAATTCTCTGATGAAAAAACAGAAAGAAGAAAATTCGAAATTTCATAAAAGTTTTTGCGAAAAAATTAAAAAGTCCTAGAAATCAGTGTTCTTAAACGGGATGAGTTTTCAATTCCGATCCCGCCCGGTCCCGACTCATAATTTTTTTTACAATCCCGATCCCGAGTGTTATAATTATTCCCGATCCCGTTTTAGAACACTGCTAGAAATCATGTATCAGAAAAAATGAGGGTTTTTATCATTGATTTTTATTAAACGTGGATTGAATAACGGTAATCTGAGAAATGAGTATTTTTCTATTGATCAACATCAAAATCCATGAAGTTAAACTATTCAAGTCAATTCTTAAGCAATTCAAGCACATTTAACTAAGAAATTTTGCAGTAATGAACGTGAATTTTGGCTTTGAATTTGATTTGATTATCAACAGAGAATATTTAATTAACTCGAGTTTGCTACGATTATAAACTTTATTAGAGTTTTTAAATCAAAACCAAATAAAAATTGCTCAAGTAGTTTCTTCAAGTATTTCGCCTAATAGATATTTTCACAAGAAATAATTGTGGTTTTTTGCGTCATGAATTTAACCATAGATGTCCTTGGCTGGTATCGAAACACGCAAAAATTTCGACAAATATGACAAAGAGAAGTGTCGCAAATGGATTAAGTGAAGGGTTTTCACTGAAATTTTTGACGAAAAAAATGAAAAATCGTCCAGTTCCCTGAAAATTTCAAATTAAAATAACAATGAACTGAACTTTTGGTAAAGGAAGTAAATGTCGTCAAAACAAAGGGTTGAATTGAATAGATTATATTTTTCTTAACGATTAAAAAACGTTCTTATGAAATTAAACATTATCCATTTATGAAAATACATGATGTGTTACATTCCCACAGAAAGATGACGTAAAAACCGAAACAAATTCCCATTCACAAATTGAAATTTCATGATTCAATTTAAATTTTCAGAAAGGTTCACGCAAAAAGAAGATAATTATGCGATTTAATATTTACAAACCCCCCTTATATGGTTTTCACATAAATTTCGTTTGAGACCAAAGTTAATATATCGATTACGGGGCCTCCGCAGATATTATCCACTTTTTTTGCCAAAATTTTTATATAATTCGGCTATCGAAAACGACTTACCTGATTGAGTTTTTAGATACAACTATTTTGAGCACAACTATTTAGAAATAAATAAATTCAAAAAATGGTCCGAATTAGACAATTGTTTCCAATTTTTTAACAAAAATTGATAATTTAGCAATTTCAGAAGAAAAAATGGTCCTAGTCGGACCAATTTTTTGTTATTATCAACTGAATATTTTTGCTCAGTTTGAGCTATCTAAGAACTTAATCGGATGAGTAGTTTTCAAATGCCGAATTATATAAAAATGTTGGCTTAAAAAGTAGCTAATATACGCGTAGAGGCCCCGTTATCGATATGTCTGTTAGACTGCTTAAATGCAATTAAACACAAAAAAACGCTGTCCTAGGTCTGGAAAAAATCCACAATGATCAGCTCTAAGCATATCAATGACGTGAATTAGTTTTATAATTTTGCGCATTTTCAAAGTCTTTATCTGATTGTGATTGGTTTAAATTCGAACTAATAAAAATTGGTCATTTTGACTTTAGTCAATACTTAAGTATTCAATGCATGTTTCTTGCTGATAGTGAATAAATACTAGCATATTGTAACATATGTTTGCAATTAGTTTTTTTTATATCGAAAAACAATGACAAATTGCATTCTTTTTATATGGTGTGTTTTGCGAATACATTTTATTGTCATTTAGATTTTTTTTTTAAATAATACAGAAAATACTGTAGCTCATTCATGTTAGAAAAATTAATTTTGTTTACTCTGTTCAACAACTGTTATATTTAGTATCTGAAGAAGATCGAATGATCGAAAATTAATACAAAGTCAAATGAATATTATTGTGATATTAATTAACTAAAAATTGCATTCTGTCAAAAATGCGTCCTATCAAAAAAAATTCTCCTTATTTAAACAATCTTGTTTTTTATGAATCAAATCCGATATTTTGAAATACTGGTCAGTTCAATTTTGTCAATGAAATAACTCCAAACTTTTCCTTGGTCAAGGGACACTACCCCCTTAAAACTTAATTTTTCATATATTTTGCAGAAATTGGACAAGAAAAAATCGGTTATTAAACTGGATTTGTTTCACAATTATGTAATAGATAAATATTATTCATGTACTGTACTATGAATATATTTTAGAATTAATTAACGGTTTCAAGTAAAAGTCTTTATATCGGAAATGCCATTAAGTTTCCGCTAAAGGAACTTAAAATCCTTTACAGAACTTAGAATCTGTTTATAAATAAATTCTTTGCCAAACCGGTTTCCGGCAATACTCCTCCAAGGGAAAATAACCAACTTCATATTATTTTGGATTATTATATCGAATTCATAACAAGCAACCTCACACACAACCTCAGTTGGATTTACAAAAAGTTAAGGGGGTTGTCGGGCGGTTAGGATTAGACGAACTTGTTTTTGATACTTAGCAAGATTTTTGAAAACACATTTTGAACTACTGTTATTTTTGTTTACAAGGACAGCTACTATTTAGCTTTATTGTTTTTAAGGACCTTAAATGGACCTTAAAGTTTTTATGCCATATATCGTCATTATATTTGAAAAAATGCTCCAAAAAATATTGAATGAGGCTAAAACCAAAAGTGAGAGAATGTTTGCCCCATAGCTGGATTTATAGACAAAAATTACGGGTGTAATAAATGTATTAAAAAAAATCTGAGGGGCAAAAAAACAGCCAACAAAAATGACGAAAGAAAAAAAACTTTGCTTTCGTTTTAACTCTTCCCACAATTTTTAATCTTTTGGAGCATTTTTAAAAAAGTTTTATTGCTATTTTTCATTCTGCCCATATTTTGAGCACAGAGGGAAATGTCAAAATAAAAAGCTAAGGTTTTGGCGATATTGTTCGTATAGAGCGTGTCCTTATCGACGTAAACCACCGTAAAAGTATAATATAATCTGATACCATATCATAATTGATTATGATTGATCACGATCTAAATGAACAAATTTTCGGATTAGATTTCGGAATAATCAGCATGAGCTAAGACTTAGATTACATTATCTTTTCACTTGAAAATACTATGCATCAGCTGAAAAATCTCCATTAAAACCCTGAGCATGTAGAAGCGCTTTCTGAATCAATGAAATTGCTGCGAAATATTTGCACGTCAGATCACAAGTGTGGACGTGAGATATTGCTAGGGTCAGTACCGGGAGACTTATTTCCATTAAAATTTTTTTCCTAATTTCCAAAAATTTCTAAAAAAATTTTTTTTTGGTCATTTGGCCATGAAACGCAAATAGATATTGGCTAATATCCTTGACCCCCAAATTTTTTCTCTCAATCGATGTTAAATTTTATTTGCTAACCAATAAGCATAATTTGAGGATTGAGCAGGCATGAGCACCTACTTAAATCGTCAATTCGAACGATAAAATTCCATTTAACCGAATAAATTTGTTTTTATATTTCGATAAAAATCTACACAAGTCACCTATCACCAATCGTCAATAAACTTATTTGTTTAAAATTCGATTTTACGGCCGGTACTGAGTCAGTACTACTGACCCTAGATATTACACATACTTCCATGATATGAGTTATCCTTGGTGATAAGTTATCGCTTTGTAAGAAACCCCTATGATATCCAACCATTTTATTATTTTAATCAAATCTCTTCGTAGATAATCCTCCTAAATCCTTATCTAAAAGTTTTTTTACTTACGAAAGTTTTCGTTTTTAAGGCGGTCGACCACGATTTGAAATTGGTTCAATTTGACCACATCAGAAACATCTCGTCGAACGATTGATTTATCAGTTTTTGGTTGGAGCAGCAAATCATAGCCACCTTCATCATTAAAATAATTTGCGACTTGGAGATTATAAACCTGAAAACTTCCGCGAGCAATTTCACTAAAAATTAATATTATTGTAAAATCAACAATTTTCTGTTAATTTCGCTGATTTTTTTGCCGTATTTTTTGTTTCTGTTCAAATTTTTCATTCATGATTATGCTTAATAAAAGCGAAACTAGTCGAAAATAAACTTTGTTTTAATTTTCTGTTAAATTCATAGTTCAATTTATCGGGCTTATCTGCAGAAAACCATATGAAAATAAATGCAATTTCCATCGAAAATAGGATAGGTCATTTTTTGGATTCATTTAAATAGAGCTTCAGGTTAGTCGAAAAGGCACAAACAATATTTTTGATATCGTAGGTCGAAGTATACATTTTCCCAGGTAATTTCGATTTCAGAGAAACCGATAATTTCCGGTGAAATCAGGAATGAAAAAAACCGCCTCCACAGCCCAATAGCCAATGAAAATAAATATTTTAAACAAAAATATCGGAAGGATCGTATGTGCCGAGTCCAGCTTATAATAAGCCACATATCTCAGATTCCATTTATAAGGCGGTAACCGACGCGTTTTACTTTCTTTTGAACATCAGCCCTGTTCTAACTTTTATTGATCCGGCGACTGAACAATTCTAGAACGCCAAATAACCGAGTATTTTTCACCATTTCAGACTTCAGAATGTATCTCTTCCGAGGATTTATTTTCAACATGGCTCAAATTTTTATCAAGTATCCCTCAGAACATATATGTAAGAGATTATGACGAGCTTTTTGCAATTTACAGCTAAAACTCGAAATATGATTTTTTTGGTCATGTTCTAAAAAATTCCGAAAAAAAGAGCTACGATTTATTCGAAAATAGGGCCTACTTAGTAGGCTCAAAAGAAACCCAGTGAAACACTGATGAGAAAGTTGGCTTACTTCAAGACGATATTTCGAAGTTTGAGTGGTCAAATTTAAGCAAACGTTATTTTTTTAACTTCATTTTTTAAAAATACTTAAGAAAAAATCGAAAAAAATGCAGAAATTTCGAAAAAATTTCTAGATGATTTGGTTCGTAGTACACTTAATTATCACCCTGTATCAATTTGAAGCATTTTTAATGCCTCTAAGGCCTTTCTTGAATCAGAGTCGCATACCCCCTTCAGTATTGCAAAATTATTTCTTGATTCATTAGACACAAAATTTAAAGATGAGATGAATTTTTAAGATGATGCAAGGCAGATTTATATTTATCTCAGTAGATTACCAAAACAAAAAATCTTCAAAAAGTTTCTAGAAATTATGAGGCAAAATTTTCATGACATGAAAATGCAGATATTAACGTTTCTTGCTCTGTTATAAATTTTAGAAGTATCAGTTAAAAAACATGGGAGAGAAATAGGTTGAGACTGAAAATTAGGCATTGTAACACCGGTAAAGTACCAAGAAGAGTAACGATCAAAAATTCTTTAGGATATTTGAACATATCAAAGATTATCCTTACTGGTCTCCTAAAACTTTGAGGTCGAATACCTAGAATAGTGTTATTTCATTGGTCAATAAATTTTGTGTATTGACCAATCAACAGACGTCCTAGACGTGTCTCTGACGTCGAAGTTCTACGGGACCAGTAAGTATAATCTTCGATATGAAGGTTTTACAGACAAAACACTCAACGTGGAGTTTAGCTAAATCTGAAAAAATTTCCAACAAAAATTTTGAGCCTGAAAAAATAATTTGTTCACTTTTTTCAGCTGATAAGGGATTAGTTATATCTTAAGAAGCTATCTAAGTTCTTATTATTTTCCACACTTGGTCCAAAAATTGTATTACAACCACCGAAACCCGTTAATACTGTGCTAATTTATGAAGTGCACTCGAAAATAACACTATCTTAATAATATTAAAACAAGCTGAAGACAAGTTTATTTTTACCAAATGGCATGCTGCTGCAGAAGATGTTAAATAACCAAATTGTGATAAAGATCATTCTAATAAGTTACTCAGGTTTCGAAGTGAAGACTTCAAAATAGTGTTATCATTCGATATCAATTATGGGTTTTTTCACGCTGTTTTGTTGCTAAATTGAATTAATACTGTGAACCAACCAAATGCCACACTCAATTTCAAGCAGAATCTGCTCATTTTGAACATTTTCATGATAAATAAAAATGCACTTATAAATCTACAGTATTTAAAAAGTCGTAGTTTATGAGCAAAACATTGATATGAAGCCATAGGCGATATAAAAGTTTAGCTAAGTAGAAATACAAAGTCAAATGTTTTTGAGAATGGTACATCCGATTCAAGAAATCCCAAATGTATTCCAGGATTGATAAGTTGATACATTGGGATTTTTAACGTCTTTCAATCCACTAACCGGTTCACCGGTAATCATCACTACATAATCACCACTAATCGGTAAATTTCATCATTTTTATATTTTTTCAAATTTAACTTATCGGCGCCTCATGCGAAAATTGGAAAAACCTATCGAAAACATTTTCTTCAAATCGTTCAAAAATTGCGATATGACAATTTTTGGTTCGGTAATGCATGGTTTACGAATACACCGGTTTACTTTGAAAACTCTAAAAACCATAATTATTTGGTTAAGACAGTTCAATATTTGATAATGAACGTGTATAATCAGTTAAATAATATTATTGTTTTGAGCATAATCTCTTAAATTAAAACCAATTTTATCTTCATTATTTGAAAACAGTAGTAATTTATGAGTAAAACGTTGATATGAAACCATAATATTATTTAACATATTATTCTCAAAACAATAATATTATTTGATAGATTATACACGTTCATTATCAAATATCGAACTGTTTTCACCTCATAATTATGTTTTTTGAGTTTTCACAGTAAACAGGTCAATTTGTGATCCATGCATTACCAAACTAAATTTTTTTCACATCACAATTTTTGAACGATTTCAACAAAAGTTTGTAATAGTTTTGCAACTTCCGCATGAGGCGCTGATAAGTTTACTTTCAGAAAAAAAATTGAAAATATTTTGGCTTTGCGGAAGTCAAATAAAATAATTAATAACATTTTTTGAAATTTCCATCATCCGCTGACTGCGAAACAGAATGAAAATTTTCAATTTCCAAATTTTCAAAAAAGTACTTGGATTAAATTTCGAAATATTCTAGTTTTCTTGTTAAATTTAAATATTTTCCTTCCACAACGCAAGAAGCAAGTTAACTAAAAACAAATACGATGAAAATATTGGAGTCTTCTAAAGCTGAGTTTTTAACAAGTTATTTTGGATCAAAAATTCAAAAAATTAAACGTAAAAGCCAAGTGAAATTTCAATTAATCTGATTGTCTTTGCAGATTATATATTTTTCAATCTATTCTACAGCAGGGTTCTACTCAAAAAGTACTCAAAACAATTACAAGTCCGGAAAATCGGTCCACGACGAAAATGTCTAAGTCAAAATGATTTATTACCGTATTTATTACCGTCTAATGGCGCAATGATTCGGACAAAAATCTTTCAAGGAATTTATCTTTATGATTTTGCAGAGAAATTCGAATCATCACAAAATTTATGATATATTTATGACATAAATATATCTAAGAATGTGATCTCTTGTCTGCCAGATGCACGTTTGCGTTCAACCGTCATTTCGAGGCTGTTATTGGTTGGTTGTAGTTATGAATAAAAAAACAACTACTGCCGTGTGTATGAGATGACAAATTTAAATAATTTCAAATGGTTTTAGAAACTGTTTTAGTTCAAAATAGAAAGCTCCTTAAAAACGTTACCGAAGAATTTGCATAACAAATTTCTTCAATACAGTTATAAGTCCCGTTTTTTGTTAGAGACACCTGCTTCTCGAAATGGCAAAAAATCGCTTTATTTTTGTCGTTTTGTCCTCTTAGACACACACGACAGTACATGTACATGTAATTACATCCCCAAAATCAGGATCAAACGCAACCGTAAATCTGAGAAACAAGATCTCCTTCTCAGGTATATTTTTAAAAACAACTGTTTGATAAAATCTAATGTTTGAGTTGGTAAATTGGTCGATAAAACAGTCATATTTGAAAATTATGAACCATATTTGACCGAATAAAAACCAATTATTAAAACAATTTTTCATACAATTTTATATTTTACAATTAATATTTTATAGAATTAATTCCACGAAATCTTGTTGATCTTTGTGGTCGGCAAAACCGGATCGGAAAAATCGATACAGGTAATTATAAGAAATTTGTGAAAATACCTGAATACACGTGATATTTACAAATCAAAATAAATGAAATTTCTATAACATTTTTTGTTATAGAGAATATTTGTAAAAAAATAAGGCACTAAAAACTCATATTTGCTTGCATTATTTCTAAACGAATATCCTTGGGATCAAAAAATTTCAATGTTTTTGAAATTTATTTATTTTGATTCGTACACGTGTATTAAGGTATTTTTACATATTTCATATAATTAACTGTATTTACAATCTGTTATGAGTTTTCTGATGATGGTTTAATAGCCGAAATATGAAACAAAGAAATTTATTCTTCGGAATTTATTTAAATCTTATTAAATAAATCTCAAAAACGAAAATTAATTATCAAAAATGTTTCTTGGGAAATTTACATTCATACTTTTCAACGAAATGTGCGGTGTTTAGTAAAGTGAAATAACCCCAAAAAATCTTACATGACCAAAAAATTTTCAATTAAAATAGTTATGGAAAAAATGCAACGGACTACGTTTATTAAAACCACATTTAAATTTTTGAAAAGTAAATTAATTTTTGTACCACAGACTGTGGGTTTTTGAATTGTTCAATGTAAAATTAATTTGTTCATAAGAAAATGATCGGTTTCACGAAACAAACATAAGTGTAAGACGTACAAAAACGGATAAACATTCTTGAGATTATAATTTGAAAGTATAATATTGACAAAGGTTCTTATAAATCAAATTTTTTTGTGCATTAGAAAATATCAAGTTTGCTCACATTGACTTGACAGAGACAACCGTTTCAATTTGTATTCGAAAGATTTAAAAGATTACTCGAGTGGATGTTACGTCACTGAGAATATCTAAAATTCCGGAAGAGGGGCCTTTTCAAAATTTTGGCTTGATTTTACTGCCAAAGGCCCCCTTCCGGTATTTGAGATATAAAGTCGTCATTTATTATAATCTGTCAAATACGGTGCGTATCAAGTACTGACACGAAAAGCTTATCGTCAAGTTACTAAATAAAATATACTTTGATAAGTTTTTAAATGTTACCAAAATTTTTTTCGAGACAGCTGATTTATTTTTTCACAAAAATATTGGAGAAAAGACAAATTAGTTCTCTGAGAACCTTGGAGCAAAGATGAAGGACATTTTACAAAAATTGCCATTTTACAAAGTTTGTCTGTGTTAAAATCCAACTTTTTTCACAGACCATTTTTGAAACGTTTATCCCTTTGAACAAAAGTTCTTGAATAAATATTTTGTCTTTTTTCTAATATGTTGTTATTTGATCAAATTATATTAAAAATGATTGATATTTAGGAGGTTGATCCACTGGAATACCGACGCTTATTTACAGAGATATTTGAATTTCACATAATACTGGGGCTTTCGTCCGAAAGGTTACGGACGATTGGGCATTTTTGAACTATTGGCATTTTCGCACCATCTTATGACGCGTCATAACGATTTGGACTATTTATTTTCGATATGTTTGCCAAGTTTTTTTTGAAAACTAAAAATTATTTTCCTATAGACTTTCTAGAACAAATCGTGAATAAAATCCTCAAGACTAACTTTTCGGAATATTTTGCAACTCAAATTTGGGGCTTTTTTCCGAAACGTTTGTTTAGGGGATATTATAGATAATATCGCATGAATTCTTTTGAAAATTGAAGAAGTTTCGAAGTTATATAAAGCAGTAATTTTCAACGAAAATTTAGTAATCCGGAAAACGTTACATTATAAATAACAATTTTCGGATGAAAAGCTGAGAATTTTAGCTCCAAATATTATCAATATTTTGATAAATACAAAACTTAGAAAAAATATATTAAATTATACGATACTTGACCGTTAGACCTGATAATCATCAAAAGACCAAAAATAGAACCCCACAAAATGAGAATTTCTTTGGTTTTGAAAGTACAATATAATTACATTCTGATCCATTATCTTGAAAGTCACTGACCATTGCTAATAAAATTTGGTCATTCCAAAAATCGAATTTGTTTCTGATTTAGAATGATAATATGGCTGAATTAATTATTGAATTAGCTCACCAATTCATGAATAATTGTCTAATCAGTTTGCTGTGGGACTTGAAATACTGAAAAAAGATTGTATAGCTAAAATATTCGAAAAACCGCTCATGATGCAGATCCACCACGATTTATCAACGTTCAAAAAACGTGGCAGAAATTTGAAACAAGCGTTTGTGTCCCAAGAGCATTTCGCAAGATTTCCAATTGACGAAGATATTTTTAACCCTTGGAAGCTCCGAACCGATTTATCGGCTTTGAAAATTTAAAACTCTCAAAATAAGAGAAAAAAAGCTGTAAACAAATAATGAGCCAAACCCAACATAGAATTTTAGCCAAGGAAGTCAAAAAATGAACTTAAAAATTTTTTCGATGATTGGTTCAAATTTTGTTTTCTCAATTTCGCCGAAAAAAGTTTACATCGCTGATCCTGTTGAACTTTCAAAATTTTCTGAGGATATCAGTTTTTAGGAAGTGGTTCTGGAATCTTTTACTGAAAACATAATCACTTTACTGTTATCTGAACTCTTTTTTTATTTTTTGTGAGTGATATTTCAAAAAACTGAAAATAATAGAAAATTCTAGACTTTAACAAAAAGACTTTTTTAAAAGAAATTATATCTTATTTCATTCTACAAAACTTTCTGAGGTTGGCATAATAATATCAGGAATATTTACGTAGGGTTTGACAACGAAATATACAGTAGGTGACCAATAGGCTGTCAAGTTTCACATTTATGCGAAACAAAGTTAAAAATAAGGAATTTTTAGTACCAGTATCGTGTTCCTTAAATAATTTAGAGCAGAAAATTGGCTTATGGCGTTTGAAAATTTTAACTCCATGGAGTCTGAAATGGAAAAAATGTCAAAAATTACCGATTGATCTATCAAATAGTATTAAGGGTATCCCGGTCCCTAATTTGACATATTCTCGATAAAATATTAGCCAAACACGACTTGAAGGATATTATTCAGATTAGCCAGTNGGTGCATTTTTATGACATAATAACTGCAGAAAATGTAGGAACCGGGATACCCTTAAATAGTATAATATTAGTTTCCTCTGTAAATTTAAAATGTTTTACGATATCGTTTTCATAAATTTGAAATTCAACACCTTCAGCAAGATAATCGTCGGAGTCAGAATTTAAGCTCTCTGTTTCATTATCTCGATGAAAAACAAAATCCTCAAGATCAGCTTCTGTCAAATTAGCCATTTTTCAAAATTTTACTTATATGATTTTTAATGTGTTTTAAATATCAAAAATCAAATCTAAATACATTTGAATTTACGGCACCTATTGTATTATAATTATAAAATGATCAGCTGAGTATGACAGACGCTTGATCATCTAGATATCTCGCTGAGTAATCATCCGCACAGCCTTGTTTTTTGTTTACCTAGGTTTTTGATTCGATTTCCGACAGCTTTGATCAATCATTCGAAAATATTTTTTTCATACTCAAAAATAATTATTTTTTCAAACATTTCAGCCGGGTATCAAGGTGTAAAAAGTTGAGCTAAAAGAAAACGGAGAGATATTTGATATTGGAAAGCAGGACTAGAAAGCCAAGGTTTGCATTAGTTAGTTTAGGTAAAAAATATTTTCTGATAATTTTCTGATTTTTCATCGTAACCATAACTAAAAATGTCTTTTTTGGCGCTCTTTTTCCTAACTTTTAAGATAATATTTTTTAAATCTATCAAATTTTTACAACATTTTGGGCCTTCGGCTTTAACTTGAGTCTAATAAGAGATTATTCGTATGTCTAGTTATCACAATATAAGCGCTCAAAGTCGGACCAAAAAATCGGCTTTGGAGCCTCCACCGATTTATTAGATTTGGAGCTTCCAAGGGTTAATACATTTCTGAAGTAACAAGTCAGCTTTTATCCTTTTTCTCAACCAAAGTGACTCTTTTTTGGAAACAGCTCATTCGAATAAGTTTTCAGGTGGCTCAAAACGACCAAATATAGAAAGAATAAAACTAAACCAAAAAATTGGTCCGAATTCGACCATTTTTAAATTTGAGAGCAAGAGTTTTATATTACAGTCCATGAGCCCAAACTGGAACACCTTAAATTTGAATTACCGCTCAATCTGATACACTTCGTAGGGGATTTTTTACGTTGATCAAAAAAAAGTATTCAAAACGCTTTCTTTCACAATCAAAAATGTTCTGCAAAGGCTTTAAGGGGGTAGCCAGCGATGTGGCAGTATTGCCGTCAATTTAATTTACGAAAAAATTATTGGTTTATTTTTTGTGCTTATGTTAGGCTGCCAAAACAAATTGTATCAGCCCATTAAATTCATTTTTATCTATTTAGATGGGGCACTGTCGCTGGAACTTGACTTTCGGATGAGAAATAGCCTAACGACGAAACATGGGATAAACTTAAGAGTAGCAAGTTGTAGATCTCTTTAACTTGTCAAAACCAATTGCTCAAGACTTTTTGTCGATAACACTCTGGAGATACCGGTTACCAGTACACAGGTGTCCACGACCGAATTCCAAAATCTATCCCCAATATTCAAAAACATAAATATAACATATCCCGATGACCATAAACTCTTAGGTCCTCTAGAAGCGTTTCGAAAACCACTTCAGTTTCTCTAGAAATGCAGAAAACTACGATGTTTGCGAATTTTAGCATTTTTCACATCAAAAATCTATCTCTCCCAGGTTAATTATTTGGAATCCACTCGAATTCGGAAAAAGCAAAAACACTAGACACAAAACAAATAGAAACTCCTCTAGAATGCTCGATTTTCGAAATTATCGACCAAAGACAAAAAACTAATTGAAGGCACAAAAAGTTCAGAAAATGTCTTATTGCGTATAGTAAAAGAAACAAAATATAGAAGTGGTAACGTAAGTGATTTCAGTTGTGGTTAAATTAAAGCAAAACGTTATTTTTTTTTGAACTTCATTTTGAAAAAATACTAAGACACAAAATCGAAAAAACACAAAAAATTGAAATTTTTTTTTTGATAATCTTGGGTTCGGTAGTACACTTGGTTATCATCCCAAATCAATTTGAACCATTTTTTTGATTAATTTTTTGAAATCTATAAATAAAAACGAAAAAAATAGCCACGTTTACTTTTTTCATGCAAAAGGTCAAGCAAATATTGTTTTTGAACTACTGATAAAATTTACAACACTTGCTTGTGACACCGGTTTGTGTCATTTGGCACGCAATTAATAAAAATTTTATTATTTTCAAAAAATCTATATAAAATTGCGGGTGTAATAGGCTACTTTACTTTTAAAAGTCAGAAATTTTTTCATATTTAAACTCAATTGAAGGTCAATTCTTTCTCCTAAAAAGCTGTTTTTCTCTATTTTTCATGCAAAAAAACTTTCATATCAGAGAAATTTTTTCATGTGGATAATGATTTTCCCACTAATTAGTGCATTTCACCCGAAAATGTCTGAAGTTAATAAATATCGCCTTTCAAAAAATTCCACATCGGGTCAAGTTGGAAATGGAGTTGTAATGAAAAGTGGTTTTTGATATTTTTACAAATACTTAAGAATGTTGAGAAATTAGAAATATGAACGTTTGCAAAAATGAACACTTTGATTGAAGATAAAAATTAAAAAATTAAATTCCACATTTTTTTTCTTTCATAAATCACTCCGAAAAAATGTACCAATCTTCCACATCGCTGCAACCCCCTTAAGATTGGGCACAAATTGCCGCGCAATGTTCAATGTCAGGGTTTTCCAGTTAGGGAGCATAGACTGTATGATGTTTTGAAAAAAAATGTTCTATTCGGACGAATTTAATGAGTGTGTAGTCATTTTCATTATTATAAAAACGGTTCGAGATATGACTCAAAACCGTTACCAAAATTTTGCATATGACGTTTTTCCGAAAAATTAATCTTGGAGGATTTGTTTCATGAGCGTTGTTTTCAATACTGTTCACATATAAAGTACTTATCAAGTGGTCTGACATGAATAATATCAACAACCATGCGTAACGTCTGAAGCAAGTTACGTAGTCTAAGACAAAACTATCGTAGTATTCTTCACTTTTCGAATGCGGATTAATTCAACTTGTTGAATAGTAAAACAATATATATTTATTGAGCTGTCTCTTATTTTAACTTGAGCTAATTTATAGTCAATAAGTTGGAAAAATTACGGAGCCCATTTTTGGAAATTTGGCCAAAATCGTTTAACTGACAGAGCTTCTTGATTTCGGCCTTTATTCTCGAAAAACTGTTCCTATCAATGAGATGATTTTGAGATAACAATGATCAAAATTTCATTTTAAAAAATGAAAAATTAAGTGAATTTTACATCACTTTAAATTTCAATGTTGATTTGGTTGTGAAAATAATGAAAATAGGGCTAAAGATTTGTCTAAAACTTTTTTTTAATTAAACAAAAAAATTTCAACAACAAAAATTTCGAATACTTTAATTTTTGAATTTATTTCTTGCGTTTTTTGCTGATGTACATTCTGAAGTGCCATATGATATGGCCTATATGATTAAGGCTATATCTCTTTATCACACTCTTGTTAAGATTCCGGCCCTGTGGTAACTAGCTAGCCGAACTGGCTCATTCACATACCATTTTGCACTACGGTACCACACAGGGCTGAGATCTTAACAAAAGTGTGATAAAGGGATATAAGTTATATATCATATATAACCCTATAGTTGAATGACATACGTCATGATATGGCATTGTTATAATACTGCTATAACCTCAGTTACTATGGATGAATATCCAAAAAATATTGCTTTTAAAGCAAAACGGGTAGATTTAGACATGAACATAATCCTCGAGCTATTCTTTATACAGGGGGGCGGCGTATAGTTGGAAAGTTTTCCGCCAAAAAACCCCAACTAGACGCGTAATTCCAACTATACGCGTAATTTACAACTATACGCGTACGGCTGGGAAAATGTGCTCTGATTGTTCAATTTAAACAGTATCTAGAGTTTTTACGTGTTATTGAGTTAAGGGTGGTCAGAGTAAGAATTTTTGGTGATTTTAAAGTTAATTTTTCGTTACAAATCTTCTAGGATGTATAAATTTATATTATATAATTTATAATAATAAAAAACAAATATGCTCACAGTAAATCACTCTCAGAAAANCAGAAAAACTACAGTATGTAAAAAAATTGTTCGAGACCAACAAGGGAAATTTCTCTGGATCAAAACCTATAATTGGCAGGAGAATTACTTTCAATACAGAGGAAATTGGAGCTTTTGGTCTCGAACAATTTCTTTACATACTGTGAATATTTTTATCTGAATAACTATTGGCCCGTTTTCAAGCTAGCCGCCATTGTATGCGAGACTTGAAAACATGTTTTGAAACTTCTTGAAATACCGACACTTCATTGGTCAATCTGAACATGTTTTTAAAAAAATGTATTTCAATTGTCGGCGCCGACGTAGAACTGTCTGAGAATCTGGTTAAAAAACGCTACTTCTTGCCTAGGAACGTTTGAATAAAACCTATCTTTGCCCACGAACCTCATAGCGCCGCACTTTTTCAAATGCGTAGGTTTTTGCGAAGGCTTACGTAGGTTGTTTCGTGGGTTCCAACTATACGCGTACAACTATACAGACTTGAAATAACGGAAATATTACCGGTAAGTGTTTATCAAAATCTAGTCATCAAAGCTCAGGACCTGAAACTAATATTAGAAGGTTTTCGAGCTTTGATTTGCAAGTTTAAATTTTTATTTTGAACTAAATAGAAGTCTCAATCATATTTCAAATATTTGTCACTGATTTCGCAAAAAAAAAATCCATACCAAGATAACTTACTTTAGTTACTTTTCAAATATTGGGCAAAAATGGCCAATAGTTACTCTGCGGAAATTTCGTGTTTTGTAACGTTGAGGTTAAAGACAATTCAACATATTTTGCGGTATACTTATGAGAACTTATGAACAACATAAAAAACAGGATTGCAGATGTTAAGACCATCTCAATTTATTTATAAAAATTTAGAATTTATGAATGTTTTTCTTAAAATTGGCCAACATTCTTTTTATTATCTTCGCAACCACTAACCATAGTATTACAGTGTTTTTAGACCGTATCAGTCAAATACGATTATAAACAATATTTTCACTTTCTTTCAATTGTGACATTACAAAATTGTATTATGAAACAGTCTGAAGCAGGGGTCGGCACAATTGGATCGGATCGGTGGATCGAATCGGGTGGATCGAATGTGCCGACCCCTGGTCTGAAGACTTTGTGATATTCAACTTAAAATTTGTCGAAAATTAATGATTTTCATCATTCAAAAATTTTAATTTTTTTTTACATTGCCAGTGATTGCTTAAATCCCTTTTGCTCGAAATTTCAAATTTTTTCAATATAAATTTTAAAAACATTTTTGATATCAGACAATTTCAAAAAAGGATATTGATTTTTAAGCAATTCATTGTCAATTTTCCGAAACATTTTTTCACTCCAACCCTTATTTTTTCCCGGTCTACAATTTAAAAAAAAATTCAAGGAATGTTAAGCAGTTTTTTCGCCGTGCCTACCTTAATATAAACTCTATCTTAATTTCTATAGATTGAATCAGTATTTGATAAGCTTACTATGTTTTTGAGTGAAAAATTGACAACACCAATTGATACAAGCTGAGGGTCGGTTTTTAAAATGTTCGTGTCAATTTTTCATTCGAAAACTGTCTGTTAATCTAGTTTTGTCGCAAAACACAAATTCTTAGAGAACAGAAAGTGACTTTGTTTGAGAAAATGATCTTTAATTTCAATTTGATCATATATACTGAAAATTCAATTAAAAATTGACATGAACATTTTTAAAACCGATCTGTATATCCCTTTCAAACCTAAATGGATCTTGAAAATAAGCGTTATCTTTATAGCGCGTGTTCGAATCCCACTAATGTTGTCTAAGGGATTGTGTGAGTGATTGCGTTAGTGATTACGAACTAATCAACTTTTGCTCTCCCAATATCAATCACCCAAGACAGTCACTAAGACAACATTAGTGAGATTCGAACACGCGCTATAGAGATTACCCTCATTCAAGAAATTATTCGCTGGTTCATATTATACAACATATCGGGATTTTTTGAGATATTATTCATTGCAAAAATGCAAGCAATGCTTTATCATTTATGACTCTTTATTACCCTTGTAAGATTAGAGTGATGTCTCCAACGTTATGAAAAATTTGAATTAAGTTCAACTTTAACCAAATTTTTACATCTTTGCATTTATGGTAAGCTTCCGCAAAACTTTGATTATAAATTGACAGGCTGACCAAACATTTTAACTCCTCGAAGATGTTTTAACGCCAAAATAATAATTATGACAAACAATTCAAAAAAGTGCGCAATGGTCCAAAAAATATCTACGCCATTTTCCGTGAAAATACTTGCTGTCGCAAGTTTTCCGAAAATGCGAAATCGTTTGATAGTGTCTAATCGTCAAAAACCTAGACTAAACGGATTTTTTAAACGCCAAATCGATAAAACCTATTTTTCTAATTAAAAACAGTATATTTTCTATAAATATAACGTTTTGGTCATATCCACAACACATGGTCCTGGAGAGCTTTTGTGAGGGCCGTTCTTATCTCAGGTAAGTAAAGGAAATTTAATGTAAGGCGAAATTTAAAGAAAATGAGTCGCGGTCTCCTTCTATTGATAAAATTCTCTGGTCAAACTAACCGACTTTCGAAGAATTAATATTTATCTATACTGTGGTTTGCGTCTATAAGGACAGCTGAGAAATTTTCCATATTGTCCTTAGATTTTGGTGCCATATTGTCCTTATTTTTTTAAATTGCTGTAAAAATTTCAAAAATAACGGTGAAGAGCTGAAAACATAAGCCAAAGTTCCGGGGGTCATTTATTAAAAAAATATTTTTTCGAAAAAATAGTGAAGACCTTTTTTTTTTGCTCTTCACCCATATTTTTATGAAAAAGAGGTGGAATTTTTTGTCATATTGTCCTCATTGAGGGACGGACCAAAATCAAAAAGCGTAGGTTTTCGCCATATGTCTGCCATATTGTCCATATAGACGCAAACCACAGTACTAAAACAATAAGGGATGGGTTCATTCAATCAAAAAGGCCACAAACGTTCTATTTTTGCTACAAAATTTGTGAGCAGGGTCCGAAAATGCCCTTTCCTCTTAATTTTCAAGAGGAAAATCGTTCCAGATTCATTATTATGAAAGATTCGGAATTTTTCAGAGGATTAAATGTTCAATATACACCGAAATTATGAAAAATATTATACGTCCGTTTGAAATCAAATAGATTAGTTTTAGATTGTTGTCGTCATGATGATAATGCGAGGGTCAGATAAAATCATTTCAAAAGCATGCCACAGTATTTATTTCGAAAATCAATTCAAAGTCACTTATTTTCTTGTGTGTATCAATTAATGTTCGGTTTAACCATGTGAAACAGCTGTTATTAAAGACAAATAATTATATTTAAAAACGAGAAAATAGCGCTAGAGTGCTAACATTGCTAACCAAATGTAGGCACAACTAAGGCGCACTTCTCAAAAACATTGGTAGTCAACAATTTTTTTCTTCAAATACATGTATGTAAATATATGTCTGACAATATATTCATGTAAAATTTTCTGGGAAAACACGACAGTATAATTGTTAGGTCGGTTTTTTATAGAATTATAAAAAATTATGACGTCAGGTTCGAAATTGTATAATCTTTGATATTGTTTTCCTGCTTTCCAAATCAAGTTTAGTGAAATACAAACCCTGGAAATCTGAGAAGAATAGTAAATTCCTCATCATCCAAATCATCTTCTGGAATTGTAATAATGGCCGAAAAACCCCACCAGTGTTTAAATTCCCCGTGTAATGCGGCTGCTCTTTTGTTCACTCTCGGGATTTTTGTCTCCCAAGCATTTACGATCTTTATCGACGCGTCACAGCCCGGATCGGGACAGGATTGGCTTCTTTTTCTCCAAGGTCTATAATATTTATCCGCTCCACAACCTACGCTCATTCCTCTCCGAGTTAATAATTTTGGAGCCGGCGGAGGCTCACAATGTGTGCCGTTCCCGGTGAAACCTTCGTCACAATCACATCGGTACGATCCGACCAGATTCATACAGTTAGAAGTATGGTGACAATTGTCCGATTCCAATTTACATTCATTAATGTCGCCACATTGATATCCATCACCTTCAAATCCGTCTGAGAGACATATCAACAAATTGAACAAAATCGAAACATTTCAAACTAGTATTAGATACCAGTAAAAAATGGTTCCAAAAACTTTAACAGTTTTTTGAAAAATTTGAATAACTTTTAGTGAACGAAAACCTACTTAAATAGATGGCTTCGGTTAAAATGTATTATAAACTGAAATTTGTGGGGTAAATTAAAGATTTAATAATTTATTTTTGCACAAAAAAATAGTGGTTATTCCAACCACCGATCAACGTGAACGATGGTTGATTTGTTTTGAGCATCTCGGATTATCTTCAAAATTGACAGAACAAAGAGTGCTCAAATAAAAAAGTAATTCGTATAAAACCTCACAATTCACATAATCGATCGAATTCACCAAATTTGGCGTAGGTACTTTGTTTCCGAAAAAGACATCTGAAAAGTCTCAAACGTTCATCAGAATTTAAATTTTCGTTTAAAATAAGTTTTCTCTCCAGAAACGGAAAACAACGCATTTCCTGGATTCTAAAAACATCAATTTAACCACCGGAAAAACGTTTCCCCGTTAAAATGACGAATTTTGTTGAGAACGGATGAGAAACGTTTTTGTAATCTACAGTATGTATTTTTTTTACTTGCTAAATGAAAATTNNNTTTATTTTCAAACCCTTGACATCGGCTATAGCTTGGCGTTCAAAATGAAATCCATCTAGTTACTATTTTAAACTGGCCGTAATTCGCTAAAGGACAATTTTCACTTCGCAAGTAAAAAAAGTACATACTGTACATAAAATAAGAACTAAAAAAATGTTGGTTATTACCAAATTTTGCCGAAAAATGAATTGCACAAATTTATTTGATTCAAAAAATAATCAATCACTACTATCACAAAAACTTAAATCTTTTCTAAAAAATGCTGGATTTTCTAAACCCTCCGAGGCATATAACGCCACTTTAAGGGGGTTGTGGGTGTAAAGAATGCATGATTGGAACAAAATAGTTTATATGTTTTCTAGTATCTGTCAATAACAATAAATCATTTATCTTAAAAATGATGAAATAATTCGGCTTCGGAGTGTGTGATCTGAGATGTATTACTGTGGTTCTCCAAAATCGCTTAGGCGCTACGCCCCAACACATTTTGTCGCTGCGCGAGGTGCGGCACAGAAAACAACAAACCTCAAGGGAAATAAAAACGCCTAGGAAAATAAGCCAAATGAACTTAGTTTTAACGCTAAACAAAACAAACAGAAATAATTTTTTCAACGAAATCAACGGACAAAAAGATATAACAATATAGTCGTAGTTTTCGATACATTTATGTTTCTATATATTGAAACATTATTGCCGACTTTATTGCCGATTTTAAAGAAATTGATCTTCTGAGAATTTAAATTTGTACCGGCATTTAAAAAGCACAGAGAATAATTTGTTCAACGGAAAATAACGGACCAAAATAATAACACATATGTCGTAGGTTCTATAAATGTATATGTTTTTACTATCAATTCTGAAACAAAAGTTGACCCGACATTATCCGATTTTGCTGATGAATTGAGAACATATTTTATACCGAGTTTTTTCACTCCTCGGTACACGGTGTGAGCCCAAATCCTTCCACGCAGAATCATACAAAAAGTTTACTTGCAGGTGATAGAGAAGTTTTCAGTCCTCTCTCTCGTATTGTTTTTTCCTCCAGTTTTCTTATCTGCCGTATATCACCTTCCAGTTCCAGCTTGGAGGAGTGGGCTATTTTCCAGCGAGAACTTCCAATACACTACACGCCAGCTAACTTTTTCTCTCCTCTCTTAAATCATCAAAAATGCATGGATTCGAGAAAAATATCGTCAGAAACTTGACTTCTAATACATCATTAAAAATTCAACCAACTGTGATATCTAAAAATATTTCCAAAATTTTACGAATACATAGGTCTCAAATTTATGACGAGTGTATTGAAAAGCGCGATTTTTCGCTTAAAGTTCTACGTCCCAGAAAGAGCAACACCTGTCTTGTACTCCAAATGTCTTGGCAGAAATCAATATCAATTCACTCCAACGACACCATATAGCCTTTTTTGTTGTCACCACTTGGGTGTGAGATACTATATTTTTTTCAGGCATAAGATCAGAACACCTCACCCTATTACCCGAATCTATATTACATCGTTTTTTCACGTGTCATTATTAGTGGTTTGGCCCTCATGCTAACCCTAGCTCCTTTTTGTTTTTTCTCAAATACTTTGGTGTTTAGCTATCTTGATGTCCCTCTAGCCGGGTTGAGTGTGGGTTAGCAAGAAATTTTCCTCAAGTACTATCATCCAACCCCGCGCACCCTCAGAACGGCCCCTGAATACTTAAGGCGTAAACCTGCTAGTGGTTGAAGAAAAGCTTAAATGGAGAGGTGTGTAAAACTCTGTACTCACTCCGTGTTATTTATTATTCCTGGGTGATAATTATACATCTTTTGGGTATGGCGGGAAATTCTATACCAATAGATTGATCTTTCGATATTTAGTTATATTCAATTAGGAGCTGATACGCTTTTTCAATAATTATTACTATTTGGGACAAATGCATTTGTGGGTGCCTTAAGTGGCTATCTCGCGGCCGCTTCTAAACTTCTGATGAAGCATATTGTCTCTTATAATACCTAGGTATAACCTAAATAATACCAATATATATTTATTGAAACATTCCAGAAAACTTAACAAATGATTACATTCTTTCATTTATTGTGTATTTTACAAACATATGTGTCCCTGATTCCTAATCGATGATTTTATATCAATTTCTAGTCAACGAATTAATTTTGTAGCACAGAACGGGATGGACACTCGCGGGCAGTATTGGAATAATACTATTATCATTCTGGCCTCTTACATGGACTTCTCTTATTAGTTCGTCTACTATTCACGTTTTTGGGTTGGCATATTGAAGCTCTACTTTACTCGGAACCCTGGGTTCTTTCCTAGGAATCGATAGACCCGATAAACTTTTTAAAAAATAAAAAAAAAAAAATTCTAAAATTACAACTCTTCAACTGGCACTATAAGGGAAAATATTGAGAAGGTTGACTCTCATAAGATTCTGTAAACATACGCCAAAGTAATAGCCTCCTGAAAGGCTATTGTGCCTCGGCGGAATTTTTTTATATGCGGGAGGGTTAAGGCGAAGTGAAAAAAAAATGGTTACACCTACAAATACTGGGATACTTGAAACGTATGCGAAACTCTGAATGATCAATCCATGAAGAATAGACCAATAAATTATCATTTAGCTAATTTCAAAAAGTCAAGCACCCAATCACTTTGACCCGACGAACTGACATATCTAATAAAGGATCGAAGATAATCCAAGTTTAATTTATCTCAGGCCTAAGTTTGACTCAGTGACTTGTTGTCTCCGCATTGACTACTACATGCCTAGGAAAAATTCTAAGCTCAAAGTTAATTCGGTTATGGCAATTTAATTGGCCAAAACTTATATGCTAGAATTCAATAAAATTTTTCTCAGTGTTCGTTTTTCCATGTTAAGGGATTGTGGAGCGTCGATAATGAGATTTCTCAGAAAAAGACTTTTTTGATAGCCCCATTTTTGTTAGAGAATTCCAACTGATGTTGTAAAGCTAAAGGGATTTTTTCTGAATGGTTGATCTCTTTCAAAAAATAGTAAGTTTTGAGATTTGGTGAAGATTTTTGAGAAATTTGAAGTGAAAGGTACCAATTCGCATTAGAATTTAATTGTCACCTTTTCAAAATTTGCGAAATGTAGACACTACCTCGAAATACTGCCAAAACGTTAAATTTTCAATTTTATTTTTTTTAATCAAAAAAAGTTAAAGAATTTCAACAAAACTAGAAATCACAAGTGTTCCTGAGACTTGGAGAAGCAAATCGAAAAAAAAGGCTTCCATTTGGAACCTTAAGTCAGCCTTGCGGTGAATTTGATGTACAAATTGAAAATCTTCCAATACTTATTTAAGGAGGTAGTAGTGCGTTGCGCGAGCTCCCAATAACGTTCTGACACTAAGGCAAAATTTTTCAACAAAGGCTTGCATTTGGTGATCAGTATTATAGTCTACCTTCTAAATTGCAAATACAAAAAAAGTGATGAAGGAAATGAATGAGGAGTAGGCTTTTAGTGCTTTTTAGGGACGCCCTTACTAAAAACCATTTTCTGAGGCGTAGTTGAGGTATCAGATGCTCTGAATAGTATGGCACTTCCTTACGAGTTGGTACTAAACGTATTTGGAAAAAAAAATTAATTATTTCTGAAGCCTAGGTTCTCAGAAATCTTCACTTGAAAAAAGGTGTAAAAAAGAGCCGCAATTATCGGACGCCTCACATTCCTTAATTCGTTTTAATATTTTGAAGTCAGATTTAAGGAATTGACGTCAAATTATATAATTTGCTTCCATATATTTGCATACATTTGATAAACAGTGATGGTTCGAAATCCTGATAGTGGTTACCAAAATCCAAAAGGTGAATAAGATTCTTGCAGAGTGTTAAAATGGATGATCGCGACCGGATTTTCCGGTGCATAGGCAAAACGCCCGTCATTCCAGACAGCGAGAAACCGGACCGCGAAGAAGTTCCTCGCGAAAAGTCAACAAACTTCTTTGAAATAAGAAATAATTTTATGCTTTTTAACAATTTATTTATACGAATAATAAAGAACGAATAGAAAACAAAATAACAGATAGAATCTAAGTAGAAATAAATTAAGAAGCAATAAAGTAAAATTGCTGAGTCAGCCATATAAATGGTATTAGAATTTTGAGAAAGTGGCTAAGCCAAGAAGTGCTAAATAGCACACAAATTGAACTTCATAGGCGAAAAATTGAGTTGGATGGTTGTCCGCTCACTGTTTTTTATTTACAAGCTGTTAAATGCTCTCAGCTGAAAAGTGTATTTTCCGCCCGCGCAACTTATTAAGCTTTCCGCGGCCATACTCGCGGCCGCGGAAAATGACGGCCGTTTTGAGTCTTGACTCATAAATTTTAATTTATTTCTTCTTATTACATCTGTTATTTTTTTATTCGTCCTCTATAGTGTGTAGTAAATGTAAAAACATTTTAAATTATTTCATTATTTTCAAAATACTGTTCACAATAAGTAGCTATCAACAATTTAGAACAAATAAAGAATTTGTCAAAATCTCACGAAATCATAAATAATATCAAATTATAAATGTATAAAAAACATTATATTTACTGCTAACAATTAAGTTCGCGCGCTTGTTTGATACCACTTTTTACATGACGGGCGAGTTTGGTTTACTTTCGCGGCAATTCTCGCGGCCCGGGTTCTCGCTTCCTGGAAATGACGGCCGTTTTTGCCCTGCTCCCGGAATTCCTACCCCCGTCCCGCGTTTACAAACCCTATTGTCATGTGTTTGTGAATCCTCACAATGCGTTCAAGATTAAATCTTATTGATGAATGTGTTTTTGCCAACAAATTGAATACGGTCAGAAAATACTGATAGCGTCGTGAAAATTTCTAATTTGATTTTTTGTCACAAAGATAATGTATCAGATGAAATTAACTTATGAAGCCACGGATCTCTCAACAAATCAGCTATCGGATTGCTTGGCATAGCGGTTGTGCCCAACGATAGTTATTTATTTGCCTATAATGCAAATACGTTTGTTACTATTGGTTTCAAATTTCAAAAAACCTCAATAGTAACTCAAAGATTGATGATTTTTTTGTAAATGATGATAAGATGAATTTATGAAATAAGGTTGGCATACAATTTGTAAAACTTAATGTTGTTAACAGCATTACCAACAAAACGATGAAACCACTTGAATAAAAGTTGTTGTCATACTATATTCTTTGTCAAGAGAAAAAAATGATGGATTTGTAGTGAACACCGCGTTCACCGTATCCAAAATTTTAGTGCGAAACAATTAATCGACGTATGCATTTATATGTGCTTAAAATTGAATACGGATTGAAAATCCTAAGAGAGTATGAAAAAATCAGAATTTATTTCTGGAACATAGAAATTAAAACGAGGCGTTGAAGTTTTAAAAACAAAATTCTTCAGAATGTAAACCGCTCTTTTATTCAAATCTGACGTGGAAAATTCATATAAAATCCCCCCCCGGTTGAAAAAATCAAAATTCAATAATCGCAATAAATTTTGTCGATTTTCAAGAGCTTTTGGATTATAATTTCTTTTCTTGAATTCTGGAAAATTATTTCCAAATTTGTTTTGAATTTGTAAGTTAGAATTTTTTTTACAAAACGAGACGTTTAACACTGGTTATGGCAATGGGCAACACTTTGAGTCAAAGTAGCTAAAAGTAGGCTGAAAGGTGGCTAAAACTGATGGCAATGGGCAACAACTTTTGGTCTAAATCGCGTGTCCCACTTTGCTCACTTAAGCTGTTCAAGAGCCACAAGACAAAGTACCATAAAAATTTCTCCGATCATTTTAATTTGTCTGATTGATTTTAAATATTTACAATACATTATAAAGGATTTAGTTGTAATATTTAAAAAGTTTTTGAGAAATGATCTTTAGTTTGCAGAAAAATTTCTAGATTTCGCGTTCTGGCTGGCTTTTTCAAATTAAGATGCGTAATCTAATGTGATCACTTTCAAGTATGGGAACTTGTTTCAACCCTCTCCTAAGATGATTGCCTATTTAAGATTATCTTAAGTTGTTCAAACACATCTCTAATGGATCTCTGTATGCTACGCTCTTGTATTTTTAAATAAACACTTTGCGATACAATCCGGACAGGGTACAGCAAATGAGTCAAGCGCCTTGACCAAGGGTTAACATTTAAAAAGGCGTAAAATGTAAAGACGCTGAATTGGCACGCTTACTTTCAACAAATAAAATAAATTGTGGAAAATATGGTCTCGTCTGATAAGAATTTAATTGCTGCAAGTATCAGCAATCTATATGCGTTTTAAATAATTGCTATGATCCATTTCTGCGCATTTTAACCTTTTACATTACCGTCTACCACAAAAAAAATCCACCCAAATTTTTTTTATATGATAAAAACGTTTTTTCTACAAAATTAATACCTTGTTATATGTAAGCACAGATGTAAACCTGTTTCAAAATTGATGATTTTTGGTAGATTGAATTAGCTGACTTCCAATCAAAAAAGACTTTTGCATCAATTTGCTGAAAATTTTTTTGTTATGAAAATGAGTACAATCTTGATTGGTTGAAATGTAACCAATCAAGAATCTGGTCAATCGACCTTTTCGTTATTTAACTTTTTGACGGGTTTCAAATATGGATATTTATCATATGTTTGTTATCGAACTTTTGCTTTTAGCGACTCGTAGAAATTTCTAAATCACGAATTTCAGCAAACGTGGAGCTCGAACGAAAAACTTTCGGTTGAAGTAAAATTGAAAATAAAAATATTCACAGATAAACAACTATATATTTAGAAAAACCAAAATCAGATAATCTCAAAAGAGCTTCTCAATTCAAGCGTTGAAAAAATGTCTGTATGGTTACTCTGAATTGTTTAATATATATTTGCGATACGATTCCTGGACAGGTACATAGAAGGAATCCATATGTGTGTTTTTAAGACAGTTGCCGCCGCCCAACTAATTCAATGATTCCATTGTTACATTCACTCGACAATTGACGGACACTTCCCTGCAAGTTTTTTCGAAAATCCTTGACTGCAACGAATTCGAAACCTACCGTAGTTATTCACACAATATCCGTCCCCAGTGCCTCGGCAGACCCTTTTTATGATTGAAAATCTTTGAGAATTAATATTATGCTCGAAAAATTGGCAAATCCCGACTTGTTCACCGAGTGTTTTTGATCATTTTAACATGCGAAAATTAGAACGGAAAAATTTGCTTTCAACTTTTGTAAGAACGGTTTTGAAACATAAAAAAAATGAAGATTATTTGGATGAGTCAATTTATTTCTGTTGAAACGAGTTTTTTGCAACCCAAAAATGATCTTTGTAAATGCATGATTTCTAAAGCTTGGGTTTGCTGTTTGAGCAACTTAGTTTGATTCAGAGGCCATATCTTAGAATTCGAAAAATTCACCGCGAAAATGCATATATCGTCAAGTAAGGTGAACATTTAGCAATTCCAACATTCTACACCCACAACCCCCTTTAAATCAGTCAAAAATGATCGCAGAAACTTTTCCTTCTAATACATATTGAAATTCAACAATGTGAATCTAAAAATATTTCCTAAAATTTTTCGGATACTAGGTTCAAATTTTATGACGAGTTGATTGAAAGGCGATTTTTCGCTTAAGTTCTACGTCCGAAAAAATACTTTTTGACCCAAATTTGGAATAAGAATTTCAAATAAGCCAGTTTTGAGGAAAGTGTTTTGAGAACAATTTGCAAGAAAAATTAGCCTTCTGGACATATATATATCTGGAGCAAAAATATTTTTTTGGGAGTGAAATTTAAAAATATTTTATTTCGATATTAGTATGAATAAAATGATATGCTTTCAAAAATATTTATTTTGTGAAAATCATGGCAGAGTGCTACTCTTATATTTGTACCATATTTGCCTTAATATTGTAATAATAATCAAATAATTTTATTAAATCGAGATTACTAACAATATTTAATACTTATTACTTATTTAAAAATATTTGTTGATTCCCAACAGATATAGTCAATCAGACGAAAGTATTGAGTAAAACGGACCACTGCGCAGTTATTGAGATAAACATACATTTCCTGAAGCCTACTATGAGGTACTATCACGTGGTTTAATTAACCTTGCTTTTCGAACGGTTTTTTCTAGAATGAAACATAAAATTTTTAAAATATGAAAAAAAAAATTCTAAAATTTAACTCTTCAACTTGGTCATAAAGGAAAAATTGAAGGTTGATCTCATAAGACTGTAAACAACGCTCAAAGAATAGCCTCCTGAAAGGCTATTGTGCCTCGGCGGAACTTTTTTTTATATGCTTCGAAGGGTTAAGGGCGAGTGAAAAAAAATGTTACACCTTACAAATACTGGGATTACTTGAAAACGTATGCGAAACTCGTGATGATCAATCATGAAGATAGACCATAAATTATCATTTAGCTAATTTTCAAAAAATCAAGTTCCACCAAATCACTTTTGTACAGACGAACTTGACATTATCTATAAAGGATCGAAGATAATTCCAAGTTTATTTATCCAGGCTAAGTTTTACTCAGTGACTTGTTGTCTCCGCATTGACTAATACATTGCCTAGGAAAACATTCTTAAGCTCAAGTTAATTCGGTTTATGGCATTTAATGGCCAAAACTTATATGCTTAGAATTCAATAAATATTTTTTCTCAAGTTTTCGTTTTTCCATGTTAATCGTTTGAATTTGAAAGTCAGATTAAGAATTGCACCGTAATTTCTAATATGTGCTCCAGATTTGCATACAATTTGATAAAACATGTTGATGTTCGAAATTCTGATATGGTTACCAAAATTCAGAAAGGTGAATAATTTCTTGCAGAGTTGTAAAAGGGATGATCCTCGACCGGATTTCCTACCCCCGTCCGTCGTTTACAAACCCTATTTCATGTGTTGTGAATCTCATGCGGTTTCAAGAATTAATCTTATTGATTAATTATTTTTGCCAACAAATTGATACGGTCAGAAAATTTGATAGCGTCTGAAAATTTCTACAGTTCGATTTTTTGTCAAAAATGATTTATCAGATGAAATTATTTATTGAAGCCAGATTCTTCTAACAAATCAGCTATCGGATTGCTTGGCATACGGTGTGCCCAACATAGTTTATTATTTTCTATATGACAAATACGTTTTTCTAGTGGTTTCAAATTTCAAAAAACCTCAATTGTAACTCAAAATTGATGATTTTTTGTAATGATTGATTATGATGAATTTATGAAAATAAGGTTTGCATACAATTTTCTTCAGAAACTTAATGTTGTTAACAGGCATTCACAAAAATATGAAACCACTTGAAAAAAGTTTTTGTCATACTATATTTTTGTCATAGTATAAAAAATGATGGATTTTGTAGTGAACACCGCGGTTCACCGTATCCAAAATTTTATGCGAAACATTAATCTGACGTGATGCATTATATTTGCTTAAAATTAATACGATTGAAAATCCTAAGAGAGTATGAAAAATGAAGAATTTTATTTCTGAACATAGAAATTAAACGAGGCGTGAAGTTTTAAAAACAAAATTTTCAGAATTAAGCGCTCTTTTATTTCAAATCTACGTGAAAAATTCATATAAAATCCGGTTGAAAAATCAAAATTCAATAATCGCAATAAATTTTGTCGATTTTCAAGAGCTTTTGATTATAATTTTTTCTTGAATTTCTGAAAATTATTTCCAAAATTTTTTGAATTTTTGTAAGTTAGAAATTTTTTTTACAAAAACGATACGTTACACTTGGTTATGGCAATGGGCAACACTTTTGAGTCAAATGTATGCTAAAATAGGCTGGAATTGGGCTAAAATGATGGCAATGGGCAACACTTTTGGTCTAAAGCTCGCGTGTTGCCCACTTTCCTCACTTACTGTATCAAAGAGCCACAAGAAAATTAACCATAAAAATTTCTCCGATCATCTTAAATTTTGTCTGATTGATTTTAAATATTTACAATATCATTATAAAGGATTTTAGTGTAATTATTTAAAATAGTTTGGAAGAAAATGATCTTTAGTTGCAGAAAATTTCTAGATTTCGCGTTCTTGTGCTTTTTCAATTAAGATGCGTAATCTAATGTGATTCACTTTCAAGTATTGGAACTTGGTTTCAAACCCTCTCCTAATGATGATGCGTATTTATGATATCTTTAAGTTGTTCAAAACATCGTCTAATGATCTTGATGCTACGTCTTGATTTTTTAAATAAACATTTGCGATACAATTCCTGGACAGGTACAAAATAGGTCAAGGCCCTTGACTCAAGGGTTAAATGTAAAAAAGGTAAAATGTAAAGAGCTGAAATTGGCATCCTTACTTTCAACAAATAAAATAATTGTGGAAAAATATGGTCTCGTCTGATATAGAATTTTATTTGCTGCAGTATCAGCTAATTCTATATGCGTTTTTAAATAATTGCATGATCCATTTTGCATTTTAACCCTTTTTACATTTTACCGTCTACCTACAAAATCCACCATTTTTTATATGATAAAAACGTTTTTCTACAAATTAATACCTTTTAATTGTAGTCACAGATTAATACCTGTTCAAAATTGATGATTTTTGGTATGATTGAATATGATGACTTCATCAAAAAAGACTTTTGCATTCAATTTTTGCTGAAAATTATTTTTGTTATAAAATTTGAGTACAATCTTGATTGGTTGAAATTTCAACCAATCAGAATCTGTCAATTCGACCTTCTTTCGTTATTTAACTTTTTGAGGGGTTTCAAATATGTATATTTTATCATATTGTTGTTATCAACTTTTGCCTTTTACGATCGTAGGAAATTCTAAAATCACGAATTTCAGCCAAACGTGGAGCTCGAACGAAAAACTTTTCGGTTGAGTAAAATTGAAAAAAAATATTCAAGATAAAGCAATCTTATATTTTAGAAAAACCAAAATTCAATAATCTCAAAAGAGCTTTCTCAATTTCAAGCCGTTGAAATAATGTCTTGATGGTTACTCTGATTTGTTTTAATATATATTTGCGATACGATTCCTGGACAGGTACATAGAAAGGATCCATATGTGTTTTTACAGTTTGCGCCGGCCCAACAATTATCAGATTCATTTTTACATTCATCGACATCGACACACTTTCCATGCCAGTTTTTTCGAAATCCTTGACTGCAACGACATTCGAAACTACCGTAGTTATTCACACAATATCCTCCTCCAGTGCCTGCGCAGACCTTTTTATGATTGAAAATTTTGAGAATTTATAATTATGCTGAAAATTGCGATTTCCATTTTTTTAAACATGCGAATTAGAACGGAAAATTCCATTTTGCTTTCAAATTTTGTAAGAACGGTTTTTGAAACATAAAAAAATGAAGGATTATTTGGATGAGTTCAATTTATTTCTGTTGAAACCGAGTTTTTTGCAACCCAAAAATGATTTGTATGCATATTTCTGCAATGCTTATAGGTTTGCTGTTTATGCAAATTAGTTTGATTCAGAAGGCCATATTCTTATGAATTCGAAAAATTCACCGCGAAAATGCATATCGTCATGTAAGGTGACATTTTATATCTTTCGTAAAATCAAAGCTTGAATTTAAAAAAATTTACTCAAAAAATTAGTAAAATAGCGTCGGTATTTTCAGAACTCTTTTTACGATAAAGCGATTTGTTCGATTTAATTCGGCCCTATTATACATTTCCTTTGACAAAATACGTCAGTCGGAACTTTATAAAACAATAATGCATAGTTTCAGATCTTTTCTCAAAATACTAAGGTCGCTTTTTTTTTAGGTGGCCCCACTTAAGGGGTATCTGTTTGATGAGAACCAGACTAGATAGCGACAAACGGTTTTTTGCATCTTAATCTTAACCGAATTTGGAACGCAGGATTTTTTCTTTTTCTCGATGATTACCGGTTCACCGGTAATTCGCAAAAAACGGTTTTTTTCGGTCATTTTGAGCAATTTTGATGACTGATTTCCGTCACGTGATCAACCTAGGAAGCCAAAAAAATTTTCTACCGCATATTTTTTCCAAGGTTTCACGTGCAGAAAAACTATTTGTCGCTATCTTGTCTAGTTCTCCCAGTCGAAATCATGGTGGGGCCACCTAAAAAAAAGCGACCTAAGTGAATAAGGCTAACATCATTATTCTTTTTCGTTAAATAGACTTTTTGAGGATAAAATTTTTTAGGAACAATTTTAAGTATGTAGAGAGATTTTCTTCAAATTTTTTGAAAACTAACTGGTAAATAACATACACTTAACTGTGAGATAAAATTCATAAGATGTTCGAGTTTTAAAATAAATTAAATTATAACTTCGTATCCTGGGAAAAAAATATTATTGTTGAAACTAGTTAAGTGCCGATTGGCACTTGTCTGAGTACAGGGTTGCATAAAAATTTTGAGTACACAGGTCAAACGTGTTACAATCCTCTTAAACGTTTTACGTTATGTGACACTGTGAGAATGAACCTTTTGGACACTAAAAAAGCCGTCAAAATTTGAAATCCGTAATTGTTGACGAGTTTCCGAAGTGCAATTTGACAGAATTGAGTAGAGTTCCGTGACAGGGAAAACTATTGCAAGTCATCAGTGGCTCAATTTAGACCGATATTTTTAGAACCACTTAAAGTTATTAATTTTCCAATATTTAAGAAAAATAAGTCATTTCTAAGTGGCTTTCAAAAAATGGCTCTAAATTGACCCATTTGTGACATGCAATAAGATTCTTTCTCACGGAACTTCACAGTTATCATAATCGTTGTTTGCATTGTCAATGCACAATACTTTATTTCTATGTTCTAATATGTTCGTCATTTAATTTTCTTTATATTTTTCTTAAGGGGTAGTCGACTAAAATTTGGGTTTTTCAAATGGTCTTTGCCAGCAAATTCAATTTTCTGAAAATATTAAAGGCCACGTTAGAAAAATAAACAAAACGCGTAACACTTTTTGTTTGATTGGCTAAACACTTTTTGTTTTTATCCTGATTTATACTTCAAACTATTTTCAAGTAATAAAGACTAATTGATTAGGTTACGTCTATTTTCTTTTATCAGCCAAAACTGAATCACTTAATTATATGATGCTGAGGCAAAGAAAAGCTGGAAAACGTAACTGTAAATATGAGTGAATTATTGAAGTAACGGGCTCATGATTCAGAGAACTGTATTAATTACAAATCATAATCACTATTGCATTATCGCGGTGACATTTGCATCATATGAGTCATATTAATTATGGCCCAGGTCATATTTTGCAATTTTTTAAGCCAACATTTTTATATAATTCGGCTTTTGAAAACGACTAATCCGATTGAGTTTTTAGATAGCTCAAACTGAGCACAAATAGTTAAAACATATAAATAAAGAAAATTGGTCCGAATCAGACCATTTTTTCCAATTTTTAACAAAAACTGATAATCAAAAAATTTCACTGATCTCAGAAAAAACAGAAAGTGGTCCGATTCGAACCAATTCTTGTCTATTGTACAAGTTGTGCTCAGTTTGAGCTATGTAAGTTCTAAATCAGATAAGTCGTTTTCAAAAGGCGAATTATGTAAAAATTTGGGGTACAAAAGTGGCAGAAATGACCAGGGGCCCGTAATCGATATAATATATGGTTCAAATACAATGTCACTATAATTATACAAGCGTTATTTTGGGCAGGAGGTTTTTTAACAAAAAAGTTTTTTAACAAATTTTTTAACAAAACATTTTTTAACAAAAAACAGCATTTTTTAACAAAAAAGTTTTTTAACAAAAAAAAAATGCATTTTTTCAAAAAACCATTTATTAACAAAAACCCATTTAATAACAAAAATACATTTTTTAACAAAACATTTTATAACAAACAAAAAAAACATTTTATAACAAAAAAAACATTTTATAACAAAAAAACATTTTTTTAACAAAAAAACTCTTTTTTAACAAAAAATCATATTTTACAAAAAATCATTTTTAACAAAAAAACATATTTTCCCGATATAAAAATTTTGAACTTTTTCAGAGGTTTTTGCGTTTATTTTTGTTACAGTTTGATAATTAATGATGAGAAAGACGCTCAAACATGTGATGGACTCAGAAAGTAAGATTAAAAAAGTTGCGGCTAAAATATTTATCAAGCAGGCAAATGCTCAATTCTACATTTAAATTTTTCGCCATTTTACTTGTGACCTATAAATGTTGATTTTTTTTTTCAATAAATGACCTAAATAGATTTATTCAAATTTAAAATTCAACATGTTTCGCTGTTTATTTTAGCAGCGACGGGAAAGTGAAGCAAAATGGTTCAGAATTGTTTCAGAACAGAATTTTAGCGAAAAATAGCATCTGATTTATGAGTCACTGAGAGTTACAAGCGAGAATGTGGGCGGAGTTCGATTTTTTAAAAAGGCCACTTAGAATAGTGTAAAAAAGCAGTGGTTGTTTTGGTCGCTCAGATCCGGTCTAAGGTTCCGATAAAAAAGGCCTCTGTTTTAACGGGTTCATAGTAAAGACCTGAAGCTTTTTCGCAGTACTCTAATGTTGCATGAAAGGGTTAAGCTATTAGTGGTCCACGAAAGCCGCTAGAGAGCAAACACGCGGGCATGTGAAGCTCAAATTTTTTTTTGCTGGTTTATAGAAAATAACGGTTATAGTGTACACTCGTGGCATGGCAAAACTTTTCCCCGGAAAATCTATGGTTATTGTTAAAAATATGGTCGTTTGTTCCTGCGGAACACGACCCTATTTTTAACCCTAACCCTAGCCTTTCCCAAGAAACAGCTTTGCGTCGTTCTATACCGTGTACACTGGACCCGAGTTTACCTAACCCTAGTTTCATACTTTCAAGATAGGATGATATCAGTTTACACATAAAATTATAGTGTACACTCGGGCATGCAAAACTTTTTGTCAACAAAACCCTACGGAACCCTAATCTCTCACCCCAACCCTATTTTTTTTTTCCTGACAAAGAAGTTTTGCACGGTTTCATCCCGTGTATACTGGGCACGAGTTTTCAATTTTGTTAGAAAATCTTTTCCCCATTCTGTACTTAATTAATAAAGCATAATTATATATTATTTTTCAAAACACTAATAAATGCAACCGAGATATATTTTGATATTTTTGTGTGAGGATTTTTACCTTCCAACAAATGTGTGTTCTTTTGATGAGTTTGAAACTCAAGTTTGAAACTCAAAATGTTTTTTTGTGAAAAAATGTTTTTTTTGTTAAAAATGTTTTTTTTGTTAAAAATGTTTTTTTTGTTAAAAAATGTTTTTTTTGTTATAAAATATTTTGGTTGTTAAAAATTTTTTCTTTTGTTGAAAAAGTTTTCTTTTGTTAAAAATGTTTTTTGTTAAAAAATGTTTTGTATTTGTTTAAAATGTTTTTTTGTTAAAAATGTTTTTTGTTAAAAAATGTGTTTTTTGTTAAAAAAGTTTTGTTAGAAAATGTTTTGTTAATAAATGTTTTTTGTTAAAAAATGTTTTCCCGTTATTTTGATCCATAATAAATAAAGCTTCATGATGAATGAGATCATTTCTTCAATTATTCAATAAATCTTTAATTACATAATGCAATTTGCAGTTGAGTTAATTTTTTTTACATTGTATCAGAAAACCCAAAAAATTAAAATGGTAACATCAACTTAATTTACTTAACTTATTTAAGTTTCATAAGCGGCAACAGAAAGTGTTTCGTTTTCTTGTTCAACAATTTATACTTGTGAATAAAATTTCACTATACACGTCATTATAAAGTCAAAGTGGTCTGAATGCCCGGTTAATTCCCCTTGCGCGGTCGTATTGTCCGGTCACTGTTTAAATGCAATATTTTAGTTTGAAATCAAGGCTGTTCTTTATAGCCTGAAAATTTAAAATTATTTGTGTCTTTTTTTTATTTTTATAAACTTTTGAACGTCCAATACTGCCCAATAAATTAATGTGGTTTCGGTTTATACCGACAACTCAGATTTTGCCATATTTTCCGAATGTTTTTGAACAATTCAGAAGCCATTTATCAATAGCAAAATTAATTTATGCAAAAAATTAATGAACACCTCAGAAAAAAAGTGTTCTATACAGTATAGACTATACACTATTTATATTTTTCCGAAGAACGATTGTTTTATTGAATGCAAAAGTATTATTATTTTATGCTCTTGACTTAAAATTTTCTGAAGAACGGTATTCCTTTCTCGTTCATATTGTCCTTATAAAGGAACTGTCTAAAATAAAAAACGTAGGTTTTCGCCGTATTTTGTCGATATTGTCCGTAAAAAGGGTGTCTTTAAAGATGCACACCACAGTACCTATAAGTTCCTGATTTCAAAATAATAACATCAACTTTCAATCGTTCCTTATCTTCTTTATTTTCGCATTCGTCGATATCGACTGTACAAAATTCTCCTTTGAAACCTTGAGAACATTGGCATTCAAAAGAACCAGGTAAATTGAAACACTTTGATAATCCCATACATTTGTTCATCAGGAAATTCGAACATTCATTGATGTCTTGGCAAAAACCAGTTTTGCGGTTCATTTCATAACCTAAAATAACAAGCATTAATATCAAAGAAATTAATTTAACATGTGTACTCAACATTCATAAATAACCCTGTACTCAGACAAGTTTTACTCTATTACAGTACTTATTTTTTGCAAAAAAAAATCAAATCATCAAAAAAAGCCTTTGAGCGGGATCAGAGAAAAATTCTGAGACTTTTTTCCCATACCATCATAGCCCCAAAATGATCACGTGACCGTATATTTAAGGAATAAGGTTGGTAAAAGTTGTACTGTTTTTTTTCAAAAATTGCTTTAATCAATTTTTAAAAAAAGTGAAGTGGTTCTTTAGAACTTTTTTCTCATTACACCTAAGTCCAAAAACGATCACGTGACCTTCAAATTAGGACTTCAAGGGTTTTGGTTCAAGTAAACAAATAAGTAATCAAATTACGTCGAAAAAATTTTTGGGTCAATTAACAAACCTAATTCAAAAGTTTTGAACATAATAATATTTTCCAAAAACGTCCCTGATCTTATTTTTCGAGAAATAAGGATTAATTTATGACTATTCGAAAACCTGATTTTTGATTATTTCGTCACGTGATTTTATTCAGACTTTGGCGTAATGTTAAAAAAAACCTTAAAACGTTGAAGTTGACCCTGGAATTTTTTGACGTAATTTGAGTACTTTTCAAATTAATTGTACTATTTTTTTTCAAAAGTACTCAAATCACGTGAAAGACCCCTTAAAAGAATCGTCACGAATTTCTAAGACTTTATTGCATTACAGTATGGCCTCCGGTTTAAATAAGCATTTCTAGAAGTCAAATACTGATTACAGACGTATGCGCGCATATGCGTAGGCGAAGAAATGAAAGAGGATTCGCGAAAAATAATTATTCAAATAAATTTGATATTTTACATGAGAATGATGATAAAAACATTCAATTTTTTTTGCAGAAGATAACCCAAATTGGCGACGGTTTGATATTTTTAAATTTAAAATGTTAAATTAAACACTATTTGTGTTATTTATGCACTTTTTTGTGAGAATCAGCGAAAATGAGAGAATTTTTAATTTTCTATTTCATTGATTGACTTTTTAACAAATTGTTTTTATAGAACTGTAGATATTCTTAAAAAATATGATTATCATGAAAAAATTTATGTTGATATGATCTTCGGTTATATGGCTTGATTAAAACGCAAAAGCCAGGTGGCTCGAAGGACCTCGGGTCAGAGATTGTCGGCCACTACGGGGGTTAAATTAAAAAATATCTCTAAGCGGATAGATTAACCCGGTTTTGTCCGCTTAGACCTATTCGGCTTCAAATCACCCCTTTATAGCACTAGAGAGCCTAAAATTAAAGTGAAATTCGCTATAGACACTGGTGAAATTCATATCGATCATGATGCCCGAGTAACACGTAAATCTTTCTCCCTGTCCGTTAAAGCAAAAAAATGGGGAAAATTTTGTTATAAATTCAAATATAATTCTATGCCACAAAATTGTTTTTGAAAGCTGAACTGACCTCTTCAAAATTAAAGCTCCATTGTAAAATATTTAAAATCAAAAATATATTCAAAATTTAAGTCTTTTTACTATCCTTCCAGTAGTACTCTTTCGACCCGGTGCGGCCTAATTGCTCCTGAGGTTTTTGACGCATGCAACAGCAGAGAGCAATTAGTTGCAAAAAGCTATGGATGGGGCGCGGTGCGACTTTTGCGGGAAATCAAAAAGGGAAATGAATTCAGAGTAATTAAGAAATGTGCAAAATGATGACAGATTAACCGCTATTTCTACTTCAATTTTAAACATAAAAAAGTCGGCAAAAATGACTTACATTTAAAAACAGCTTTTATTGGGAACTATCCCCTAGTGGTACTATTGTATATAAAAAAATTATTTTGTCAGTATTTTCATAAATCAAAATGACTCAAAATATTCCATATCTCGAGTACATGACTACAGATTGTGGGACAAGAAAAAATCCCTTTTAATACACGTAACAAGTGGAGAACGTGATAATTCTCATGTTTTTCACTGTAAACAGGATAATAAATATTTTCAATATCTCATAAAAAATGTGAATAAAACATCCGTTAATTAACTTGCATGTATAAAAAACAAGAAAATTCACTGCAACAGTGACTTTGGTGCAAGTAACCAAAATATGATAAAAACCTATAAGAACAGAAAGGGTCGCTTCAAATGGCGCCTCAAATATGCTTTGAATGAAGAAGTCCCCTTAAATACAAAATCTGGACAAGATTGGTCAACAAAACCAGATTCTGGCAAAAATGATCATAGTACATACTGTACTGTACAAATACCACTGGCCAAGCGTCCAAGAATGGAAGATATCGATGATTTTTATTGACTTAAAAAATGTTGAAATTATTTCAGAATTAGAGATTTTTTTTTCTCATCAAAAAGAAAAACTTGACGAAAAATCTTAAGAATTCTTTTCAAGTTTTCTTGATTATTTGGATAAATTTTTTTCCGCTAAGACGCAATTTTTAATCCAAGTTTGTTCGATTTTTTCGATGCAATTGTCATGAGAGGTTACTGTACAACTTCGACTAATTGCCTCGAAAAATTAACAAACAATTAAAATCTGCAGCTGGTGCTGGCCTATTAACCCTTAAATAGCACATGTAGGGTTATCAGAGATTTCAAAATTTCTTATTTGAAATTACACGAGCGATGTATTGTCAAATGAAATTTGAACCGCAAACGACCATAACCCTTACACGCAAGAAAATCTCACAGAAATTTTTAAGTAATTTTTCTGATCTATTTCTGAAAATCAAGTTAAAAAAGTTATCGATACTTGCTTTGAAATTGGTAATTTAACAAAAACTATCAAATCAAGCACCATTTTAAAACGTCAGAAAAATTTAATTCCAGTGTTATAACTGAAAAGATCTTGAGCTAGATCTTATTTCTGCGGATGAAAGTTCATCTGACGAAATTTACTTTTATTTTTTCATTTCATATTCTAATTCTGTATTTATCATCTGTATTATCTCAAAATTTCCACAATAAAAGTTTGATAAAATACTTTTCCTAGTTACATAACTCTTAAAAATATAAAAACAAACGACTCAAATATATCGCGCTCTATTCCGCGAGTATCTTGCGCGCTTTGTTCTCTCTGCTGTTGCATGCGCCAAAAACCCCAGGGGCAATTGGGTTGTATCTCTGAGCATCAAGCTTACATTGTAAAAAGGCTCACAATTTTGAGTGAGATCACCTTCGAAAGTAATAATGTTTTTAAAACTAAATCTATTTTTAAATCCCAGGTTTTTGCTTTGAAAATTTTTCTTGACTTCCGAAAAATTGGTATTCAAAATTTACAAGGTTCACTGCTCTGGAAAGAAATTTTTTAAAATAATTAGACAGAAAACATATTAATTGTCTTTGTGAACGTCAGAAAATCTATATATTCAGAAAGTCTTAAACACAGACTATTTGCAAATTAAAAGACAGATAAAAATTAAGATGTATGAACGTTCCCCTGATCAGATGACGCTTAAGCGGAAATTTTGAAATTCCAGGAGAAGTTTTTAACCAATGTTTTGCTCTGATCGGAAATATGAATGAAAAGCGTATCTACAAAATTAAGATTTGAGTTAGTTTTTTACTTTAGTCCCCCGAATGATATTTTTTTTCTTGTATTTTTTGTTTAATTTTCTTATGTCAAAAGCAGAAATTTGAGATATTGGCACAAACAGTTGTCAGCATGTGTTCTGGCATTTGACACACTGAAATGAAAAAAAATAAAACATTTAATAGAATCTTAAGACTTTTTGTTGAGTTCATCAAAATATCATTTATGAGCGAAGGCTACAATTTTTAAAACTCAAATTGGTCTTTAAATCATCTCAAAGACTTGTTTAACATGCTGAACAAAGTTCTGGCCCACTCTTTATTTTATTTCTTATAGAACTTATGTCAAATGTTAAAAAAAACAGGGTTCCTGGCAACAATTACTCGCTTAAGGTTTGCAAAACTTACAACGGAAGTAAGATAATCACATCAATTTTTATTCAAAATGAAAGATTTAAAAAACTATATTACCTTCGTGACAAATGCATTTGGTGCCCATTCTTGTATCGGCACAATCAGCATTTGCACCACATTTGTTTCTCCGGCTTCGATCAATGCAGCGATCTAAAAAAGTATGTTATTGGTTAGTTTTCATAAAGGTTTTGAATTTGTTTGTGATCAAAATTGACCGAAACTCTCAAGGTGAGACTTTCACACCTTCAATCTAAATTTTGTTATAATAAAAATTAATTTATTTGACCATCGTTTTCTTTGTGAAATGCATTTAACATACAGTTTGTAATTTTTCTGCTCGGGAAAATGTGTCGAGATTTGTACGGAACGGATACATAATTGGTCAATTAATTTTTGTTGCGCTCATTGGCTACTCATGAAGTCAAACTCAAGACCAGGCTTCCAAAAGAGATGGCTTTTATCCCTTTTCAAACCAAAATATAGAGAAAATTTACACCCACGCCCCAAACTTTCTCAATCTTTCTCTATGAGAAGCTATCCCTTTTGAAAGCCTGCTCAAGACCCTTAAGGGGGTTGTCCATGCTGGCAAGGCTTTTTCGAAGGCTCATAACGTTTTTATTCCTTCATAACAATCTTATAAAAATTTCAGGAATAGTAGTTCGTAATCTCTGAAACACATTTTACTTCTGACTTTTTATTAGCATGTTCGACCAACCAGTAAATTGAGTTAACCGCGAGCAATTTTTTTTTGAAAGTCCTATTTCTTGTTAGCTTTATTTCAAAACGTCATTTCGGAATGTAACAAGCCCAAGGGGTGGTGAGCAAGATTTTGCAAGCATTTTTGAATTTGGCTGTAAATCGACAAAAAAGTGCGCGAAATCAAAAATTTTGAATATGAAAATGAGAATTAGACAATTTAAATGCCACTTAAAGATTCCTTGGGTACGGTTTGCTGGGAACGATATTAGCAACTCTGATTTTAAACACAGCGGATTCTAGAAAAAAATTAAACTTTCTAATCAAAATTATTTTTTGATCTCTAGTACCTTTTCTGTTCAAAATCAGACCATAGTTGCTAATATCGTTCCCAGGAAACCATACCCAAGGAATCTTTTGGTGGTATTTAAATTGTTTAATTCTCACTTTCATACTCAAAATTTTCGATTTCGCGCACTTTTTTGTCGTTTTACAGCGAAATTCCAAAAATTCTTGCAACATCTTGCTCACCACCCCTTGGGCTTGTTACATTCCGAAAATGACGTTGTTTTGTAATAAGGCGAACAAGAAATAGAACTTTC
>SCLH01001004.1:274050-295723 GCA_004367855.1 Oikopleura vanhoeffeni | reverse complement strand
GAAGTAAAATGTGTTCCAGAGATTACGAACTACTATTCCTAAGATTTTTATAAGATTGTTATGGAGGAATTAGAAGTAATGAGCCTTCGAAAAATCCTTTCCAGCATGGACGACCCCCTTAAGGAATGATTAAAATCTTTATTCATCGTACTGTATCATGAACAATTTTAGTTAATTATAATTTTTTTTCTTCTGTTCGAAATTGTTTTCGGACATTATAGCCCTTGTGAGCACAGAGCCGATATATCGGATCAAGTGACCTTAAGGGGGTGGGTGTCGCCCTCAAAAAATTGCAAAGAACCTTATCCTAGAATTTTGTACTTCTTATATATTTAAAAAATTAAGCTGCGGTTCCAAAAAAAAATTCCACTTTTTTTGGATATTTGATTCCCATATTACGAGGGGTTGATTTTTAAGGATTTTTTGCCTAATTTTCACTTCGGAAAAGATAGTTTTTGATGAAGACATCAGACAAAAATGTAAGATTATGCATTTTGTTTAAAGTGTTTCGTGCATGTAGACCACTTATAATAAAATGTATTGGTATCTGGAGACAGATTTCTTTCTTCGGAAGTAAAATGTCAGAATCTACAGCGTGCGTATTTTCGATTTCTCCTCTTTTTTACCCTGACGGCTAGACAGCCAAAATCTTAAGCAAAGTGTAGGCAATTTTGGCTGTCTACCCGTTTGGGTAAAAAAGAGGATAAATCGAAAAAACTCACGCTCTATATTTGAAATTTTTCATGAGAAAACTTATTTATTACAAAAATAATCACGTGACATGATGTACATGGCTTTTCAAGCTATATTTTCTAGAAATAAAAATAAAAAAATCCAGAATATGAACTTTTGAATGCAATTAATATTTCAACTTTCTTAAAAATGCAAAACAAATTTTAATTTCAACTGCCTTGATCTCTTTGTGAAGAACGTCCAAAGTTGAGCTGATATATCGGCTCTGGTGCCTTGGCGTAACTATTTTATATGCTCATAAAGAATTAAGTTACAAGAAATACAAAAAGTAAATCTAAAATTCCAGTAGATTTTTCTTATATTTCTTTGAAAACCTACAATTTCTATAAGATAATTTTTAATCTGTATAAAAAAGTTATTAATACTGTAAATTACATAAAATAATTTTTTTCAAAATGCCTAAAGTAATTCTCCAAAAGATATTCCACTGCATATTTTCCCGTTTACATAACCGAATCACATAATGATAATGAACCTTGAATTATCATTACGTGATTCGGTTATGTGCAGGGTTGTAAAAGGAATGATCCCCAACCGAATTTTCCATCCCTATCCCCAAAAAAATGTTCCATCCCTATCCTATCCCATCCCCTTGGGGATGGCGGGGATGGGATGGAAAATTTTTCCCACCCCCATTCCATCTCCTAAATACTTGGTTCAATTTAAAGTTCTATAAGTCGGAATTAATGGTGGAAACGCTACCAATTAAAAAAAATTGAAAATTAAAAAAAAATATCGAAAAAAAAATACCCTACTGTTATTACTGACTTAGAACCAATCTTGCCCTTAAAAATAACATACTGCCCTTGGGTAATTCTACGACATAAAAAAATACTGAAAACATTTTTTTATAATAACGAAGATTTCCATCTAAAAACAGGATGGGAGGGGATGGAATTGGAGATAAAAAGGGATAGATTGGGGATGGCCATCCCCTCAGAATCCATCCCTATCCCATCGCATCCCCGACCTCCATCCCTATCCCTTTTACAACCCTGGTTATGTGAACGGGAAAATATGCAGTGAAATATCTTTTGGGAAAATACTGGAGGCATTTTGAAAAAAATTATTTTCCTGCATTTTCGCAGCATATTTTGTTGCTTCTTGTTGTCATGTTTTAATTTTTATACAGTTTAGTTAAACGGTATTAGAAGCTTCCGCTCACTGTTTGAATTGAACTTATCGTGAACTAATTTTGTGATGGAAACGGTTACCGAAGAACACGCATCTCGGATAAATTCAGTTATAACAATGTATTATAAGCAACCGTCGGCAAAATTTCTGATGCGATACGACCAAATTTTACCGGGTCGGCACTGCCGATTCCTTCGAATTTCAAAAGTAAATTGATTATTTATAGGCAACAAGAACTTCGTATTGAATCTTAAATTATAAATTCATGTTGTTTGGATTATATCCCTTTGTCACTTTTTGGTTAGAATGCGTAGTCACAACGTTAAAATCACACGTTAAAAGGAGTAGTGGCTACGCATTCTAACCAAAAAGTGATAAAGGGATATATCATATGTTGATTATATATTATATCCCTTATTCACACTTTTGTTAATATCCCGGCCCTGCTACTTAAAAACACACTAGGTTTCCTAATCAGGGTCGGAATATTAACAAAAGTGAGAATAGGGGATATGTTGATTATATGTTATATGTTGTTTTGATTAACGTTTTTGACTGAGTGATTATTACTATAATACAGGGGGACCCGAATCGGGATATAATATAGGGATGATAATAAAGGGATATAATATATCCTATTACGAGGAAGGTAGATCAAAAATGCCTAGGTAAAAATACAAACCAATTACAAGGTAAAAATTACAAGGTAAAAATACAAACCAAATACAAACGAGAGTGAGACGGGCCAACCAACCAATCAAATCCCTGAATTGAACACACAATTGGTTTGTATTTTTACCTAGGCAATTTTGATCTACCTTCCTCGTAATAGGATATAATCACCCGATATCGCTGTCACCCGATAGTCACCCGGGGTCACCCGATATCGCCGAGTTTTTTCTAAAAAAATTGGGCGATATTGGCTCTTCGGCGATACAGAAAGAAAAATAAAAAAAATTGTTTAAAAAATGAAAACCGCGTTTGCGTTCGAAATGACGGGATACTTCGAACAATTTTTTCAATTTTATAAGGCTTTTTAAAGAAGGTTCGAATAAATTGAATCACCAAAATGCGTAGAATTAAGTACTGCACTAAACGCAATCAAATAAAAGAAAGGAGTTAATTTGGAAAATTCATTCTTAAAAATGACGTCATTCATGACGCCCACAGAGATTATTTGTGAAAACTTCGGCTATATTGGCATATTCGGGGATGTCCTGTTAATGTTACAAGAAATTTGATAATTTGCAAGGGTAAATAACATCTTAAATTATTTAACAGTCAAATTAAATTATCTTTTACGAAGATTATACCGGTGAAAGGCAAAATTTAAAAAAAAATAATAAATAAATCATGCAATTATTTCAAAACTTATCAAAAATAAGCTGCGACTGCACTAAATGAAATAATCTATGAGATGATACCATATTTTTGAAAAATTACTCTAAGTTGTTAATATGTATGAATCATACCGTATTTTGTAAATTTAAGTTTTTTACATTTCACCATTTCATCCTTGACCCGATAATACCTATCCAAACAAAAACTTCAAGTTGGTTTTTTTAACTATAAAAGATGACTATATGCATTGAGGGCCATAGTTGACAGATCGTGACTATTTGAATAATACAAACAACGCTGGATATTAGCACCGAATCAAAACCCTGGATTGCGGAATAGGCCGACTTCATCGGTCAGATTTGAAACGGATTAACCAATCAAATGCTCGAATTCCGCATTTTCAAATAGTCACGATATGTCAGTTAAGGGCCCTCGATCAATATCCAGAGAAGTATCAGAGAAGTATTTTCAAAAACAATTCTCGGCGCATTAAGATGTTATTAGAAAAATTATCCGATATACTTATTGTAGAGTATTGTACAGAATTTTTTTCTGACAAATAATATCGGCATTATGTAATTTTCGCATACGTGGATATGAAGTTAAACTTCAATGAAGAGAAAAAGCAGCAATTAGATTTTATGAATTTAACGGTTGATGTTGAAATATTTTTTAGAAATGAACCAATTTTTCACTTTTCAAGGTTACGATTCGTAACTTACGAACTACATTAAACAATTGAAAAAAAATGCCCACTCAATTCTCACAAAATTCTCACATATTTGAGTTTTAAAAGGGCTTATTTTCCCCAGCAGATTGCTGGAAGCACCCATAATCCCCTTAAACCAAATTTCAGAAATCAACAAAATTCTGTATAGTCTAGAAAAGTTTGAACCTGATTGCTACCTTAAAAGCCTCGAATCAAAATCGTTGAAAGTTAAGTTATAAACTACCGAGTGCACAAAATTTTCGGCACTTGAAGCGCGCGCGCTGTAAGTGCCCAAAATAAAATCTCCCCTATTAAAATGGATTGGAAAAAAATGACAGGTGCGAAATAGGGTCAAGCACGACGAACAAATTTTGGGCACTTACAGCCCCGTCATAAAATAATATGGTCGGCTTTTGTTAAAAAAAAGTACAACTTGTAATCGATTAGGATTTTCGAAAATATTTTCATCACCTATAAAATTTCAGTAATGCCAAAACATGTGTCAGTTTTCAGCCGAAACTTAAAATGATGATGAATGGAACAATCTGCTAAGAAAATGCAAAAATTAGATAGTATTTCGTACGCGTTTAGTCCATAATTAAAATTTTAGAAGAATCTTGGACCAGGATTCTTGGCTTCAAATTTAAACATGGAAAGGTGGTCAAATAAAAACCAAAGAGTCCATGAATTCTAAATAAGCAGACGATTTATTTGAAAAAATAATTTTGCTAGTTAATTTTTTTAATCTACATAGAATTCGGAAACCTTTCGAGAAGTACAATCAAAACTTGAGATACAACTACATAAAGTACAGTAGTTACTCTGTGAGAGTTATTCCTGAACTATTGAAAAAANGGTAACTCTAACAGATAAAAGGTAACTCTAACGAGTGATTGCTCGGGGTAACTGTAACAGATCATTACTCAATATTTTTTCAATTTGAGAGTTCTCTTTTTTTTAACTTATATGATATAACCCCCACCTGCACGAGCGTGTTTCAGAACATAGAGACCAAAAATATTTAAGGGAAGTGTCATTTTGGCCGGCGGAATATCGGAACAGACCCCCGATAGTTCCCCTTATTTTTGATTACAAGAATTTTGGTGAGTTCTAGAAATTTTACATCAGACCGGAAATGCATTATTTGGATGAAATTTTTTGTTTCATGCAGTTAAACCAGTACTGGAACAAGATAATGATCTATAAATATATTTACTAGGGTGACTTTTGGAGGGAAAAACTTTGGCATTATTAATTTTGAGACTCGGCCCCACCTGGTGGTGGAAAGAGCTATTTCGCTACAGGGTGTAAGATTCTATCCGCTAATGAGTACGATTAATTTTTGGCAAAAACCTACGTCTTTCTCAGATTCAACCAATCAAAACGGCGGAATTCAAATTTATCCAACTGAGAAAAAGAAGGGAAAAACCTTACACCCTGTATAATTGAGAAATCGCTATATTTTGATCACGTGACGACCAAAAATTTTTTTTCCCATATATTATTAACCTCCAAGAAATTTCGGAACAACCCACCCATTATTCCTATTAGTCGAATCGACTAAGTCGATATCAATGATGGACACCCTAACTATGTGTGTGTTCTGAAACACTCTCGTGCAGGTGGGATAGGACATCTCGTGCAGGTGGGGGATAAGTTATATCTGTTTCTTGTATTTTGAAAAACTGACATAACTTAAATTTCATTATTAAACAAAATAAAAAATTCTAGTTTTAAAGAAGTCATGGAGAAATTTGATATTCAAAAAATGCCACTTTATAAAAATGAGCGTGAACGGTCAAAAAGTAGCTATTTTGGATAAAATTTTTTTGATTAAATAACGCGAAGAGAATCCACACCTTGGCTACCAGAAACTGGCAAACATCATGGAAGAGCGCCTAAAAAAATCTGTCAGTAAAACTTCTACGCAGAATATTGAATCAAAAAGTGGACTCAAAAGAGGTTGGATTGAAGCAAGATTTTTGGATAACGTTTTAGAATCGTCAGAGGATGAACTAGATTCAGAGAATGAAGAAGATGATCGAGTCATCGAAGTTCTTTTGTCCTACAAAACGTTAAAATCCATCGAAAAATTTAACAATGAAAATATGGTAACTTTGGAACTCGTTCCCGATTCCGATCTTGTTTATGAAAATGAAGATTCGCTAACAGGTAGTTTTGTCGGTGGATTTGACACGCAAAGTCTATCAGATGTTAACTTTATAAACCAAGATAATCCAGCTCCGATCCGATCTAATCCGATGCCGCTTATGAAAAAAACTCCAACTTTGAAGATTATACCTACTGGAAAACCACCGAAAAAACAACTTAAAGTGACCAGCTTTCTAAAACGTTTTTCAACCGCTCCTACTGTTTAATTTAACAATTATGTTCACGAGTTAATTAAATTAAAAATAAAATGTGCCATACCCTTTTCATAACGGAACTCCATCTCAAAAACGCTTACTATCCCTACAAGCGCGGTGCTTCGAATCCACTGATGTTGTCTAAGTGATTGTCTTAGTGATTGCTTGAGAAATTACACACCAATAAAATTTAGCGGTTCCATTATCAAGACCCTTGCCTATGATCATATCAATATAATCACTAAGACAACATTAGTGGGATTCGAACACGAGCTATAGAGATAGTAAGCGTTTTTGAGATGGAGTTCCGTTCCGAAAAGGATACAAAAAAATGAAATGTAATTTTGAAAGTCTAGTTTTTTTGAGATATTCTATAAGGGGGACTCTAAACGATAACTGACATGAACTTCTCAAAAAAGGGTAACTATAACAGATAAAGGTAAACTGCTAATCAGAGGTTTAACTATAACAGAGTAACTACTGTACAGGGTGTAATTTTTTTACCTTCTTTTTTCCAAATTGGATAGATTGCTATCCGCTAATGAGAAAGATTCATTTTTGCAAAAACCTACGTCTTTCTCAGATTCAACCAATCAAAACGGTGGAATTCAAATCTATCCAATTTGGAAAAAAGAAGGTAAAAAATTACACCCTGTATCGATCATTTTTCGCGGGAATAGCTCAATGGCTTCTCCCCAATCATCCTTTAATTTCTTCGCCAAAAAGACACACTGTTCGTTGAGATTCCTGTTTCGCCGAAAAAGTTACCTTAATTTTATTTTCAGTTTGGAAAAATCTGACCCATCAGACGTCTTTGAAGTAAATTAAAACTTTGAAAAACCAGTTCGAGTTTCTGAAAAGCTGCAATTCTGAAATTTTATTCAATTATTGTAACTAAATCACTTGTTGACTCAATTTGAACATGAACAGTAGATTATCTAAAAAATATTTCGATAGAAATCGTCTCGTAAAGCCTACTGCGGTATCTGCGGCTAATAATAGTCAGTTATTACCTAGCACTCAATTGTGCTTCAAATGATAATTATGTCAAGTTATTGTCCCAAAGAACAAATAAATTCAATTATACGTAAAAATTGATTATTTCAGAATAAATAACTATATTTTGAAAATAAAATAGGGGGGGGGCTGATATCGCCGGCCCATTATCGTCGAATCTGCCGGAAAAACCTACGTAATTTTATAATTTTTTGCTAAAATACTTCCAGTGCCAATATCGCCGAAAATGCCCAGTATCGCCGATTTTTTTTAAAATTTATAATTACTTTGTGGGCGTCATCAATGACGTCATTTTCATGATTGAATTTCCCAAATTAACTCTTTGTAACTTTAATTTGATTGCGTTTTGTTTATTAACCGAGAATTGAGTCGATTTTCGCGAAAATATCTACAGAATATCCCTTATTGACTTGAATGGGCCGAATTTCGAATATTTTTAAATTTCAGGCAATTTGAATCCCCGATGGTGAGACCGAAAATCTTCAACTGTTTTTCTTCTTGAAAAGGTGTCAATTTTATCAAAGTCATACTCTCAATAAGTTTTACTTATAAAATGCTCGTAATTTCAGGTTTACCCTACTTGGATCTCAAGTATTTCTTAATCGAAATTTGTCACAATTTTTTAAAATTCCGATCATTGCTCCTTACATCTTTAAGTTTTCGCAACCACGATTTGTTTTTACGTTCACAATAAAGTCCGTATCTACATAAAAATAAACAAATGATTCAAAGGGCCCAATCATACTGTATACACAATATTATGCAGATTTGTAGAATCAAGTAGATAAGTACTTACAATTATAAGATAAGAAAAACGCAGGTTTCTTAATGGACCCTCTAATTAAACTTTGTAAATTGAATAATGAACTAATTTTGGGCAAATAATTTGCGATTGAACAAGTTAGAGTCTAGAGAGTAAAATACGTTTTAATTTGATTTTTGGTCACCTTGTGGCCAAAAAAGGTAAAAACTGTCGTCTAAATTTTATGTCTACATTTTATGTAGTAAGTTCCTGCACTTTTGAGGGTAATTTCGAGAAAATAAATGTTGATCACGGAAGGCGTATCAATGCTGAAGAATGTTTTTTGAAATTTTTTTCAAGAAGAAATTTATTAAAAATTGCGTGCCAAATGGCACTAACCGCTTTTACAAAAAAAGTGTTGTCTTTTCAACAATTGTTTAGAGATGATATTGGCTTGACCCTTCCATCGGTTGACTTACGGAAACCAAATGGATACCAGAAAATTTAAATAGTGATTTTGGACGTAATTTAATGAAAATTTTCAAAAATTTTTTAAAAAGTCGACAAAAAGGCTATTATTTTTTTTACCCAAAAATTTCAATAAAAAAAAACAAGAAAAATTTTTGGACTAAAAATGGGAAAAATTTTCAAAATGTTTTAAATTGTTTTGGAATTTTTAGGAATTCCAAAATATAAATTATAACTCAATACTACTCAAAAATGAATAAAAAAGTTATTTTTTTCGGCCAGAAAATATTTATATCAGCTTAGCTAACTATAATAAACATGAAAAAACCAACTGATTATATTCATAATTTATATTGATTGCAATATGCCGAGTTTATGGCACCCTGTTCAATAGAAATAAAATGTGTTTAATTACGTACTCCACCGAAATTACCTACTTTCAATCAACCAAAAATTAAAAAAATGAATTTTGGAAAGTTTTCCAAAAAGACTTAAAAAGCCTACTCCTCATTCATTCCTCATCACTTTTTATCGTTATTTGCACTCAACTTGTACCTATGGGAAAACAATTTTTCGTTAAAAACTTTTTTCGTCAAAATGAATCATTTATTATAAAAATAAAGTTTTAGTCAGAAAATAGTCTTATCGAAATTCATATGAAAGTCTCACAACTAAATGAAACTGAAACGTATTTCCAATGGATTTCTTCCAAACCCTAGTTTCGTTGCAAAAAATATGATTCAGAGTATAAACAAGAGCGAAGAAACAAAACGAGGACATATCAGAATAAAGTTAAAGGTGGCATTCTAAATATTTTCAGCTATTGATTCCAGAGAAATAACTTTGAAAATTTTTGAACTAAAAAAGAGAAAATTTTTCAAAATATTTCCAATTATTTTTGACCAAAAATCACAAAACCATGTCATATGATTTTTCAAATAGCATATAAAAAATTATGTGGTCACTTACGCAAAAAGTGAAAGTGGCCATTTTGAAGAGTATTTTTTGTTTATTTGACATAAATATTAAAAAAAACTGTTAGGAACTTTTTTCAAAAATTTCTCATAATTTCTCGAATTTGAAAAGTTTAATTCGAACTCAAAATTTTCTTTAAAAGCAATAATTCGAAACATTACTTAGATGGTATATTGAGAAGGATATATAAACCCAGTATAAAGTTTTTCATCACGAGCCCGTATCTGTCAAATGCTCTGACCTGCTTAAGGGGGTCAACGCAAATCTGGACAAAAATCTGTAATGAGGTTACTTTTCTTAGAACGTTCAAAACTTCATATTTTTTGCATTTGACATCAATAAGTGGTATTTTTAGAGTGCTAACTACCCTCGAAAGTACTATTCTAGAAAATGGTCTTTTTTGTTCGCAATTAGATTTGAGTTTTGAGACTTAATTTTTATCGCAGAAATATCAAAAGTATATTTTCTGAAACTGAATTAAATTCTGCGTTAGATAGGTCATCAAAATTTATTTTGAAAATTAATTTAGAAAAAATATTAATTTTTCCGACTAAAATTTAATTTTGACATATATATGACTACGACCTCTCTGGAGGACAAGTAGGAGGTTGAATCAAAATTCTTTGAGTTCAATTTTATGAACAAGTGTTTGACCTTTGCTGAGATTATAATCAAAAAAATCAATTTTGAAAATTTTTCAAAATAGTCACGTTTTGAAAACCCAGGATTAATACGCTAAAATAACCGTTTTTCCTAGATTTCAAGCGCTATGATTGTTTTCAAAAATTCTTTGAGTTCAGTTTTGTGGAGATTATTGATTCTCTCGTTTTAAAAAAAATGAAGCCTATACCTCTTAAACTCCGGGCTCAGTTACATTATTAATTTTTCAAAGAGAAAATTTTCAAACGTCATTTCCAGCGGAAGTGACTATCAGTGCGATCAACTTTGACCCTGACTCGACGACGCCTATTGACTCAAATATTTCATATCTGCTAGTTTCATATCTTTCTTGTTTCTTCATTCAGCGTGAAACCGACTACAAAACTACGTCGAAATGGTATGCAAGGGGGCGATATCGCCAAAAAACCGACGCAATGTCACGACTTTAAGTTGAAATCCTGATATTTCAAGATTTAATTTCCAAAATTCAATTTTTAGAATTTTTTTTTGATTGCGTTCGGTGAAGTACGTAATTATACACATTTTCTCATGGATGTCTACATATTTTCGGACCGCTGTTTGCAAATCATAAAATTTATATTGGCCATTTTTTGTCGACTTTTTAAGAAATATTTTGAAAATTTCCATCAAATCACGTCCAAAATCACTATTTAATTTTTTTGTTTTCCGTAAGTCAACCGATGGAAATTGACAACACTTTTTTGTAAAAGCGGTTAGTGCCATTTGGCACGCAATTTTTAATAAATTTTTTCTTGAAAAAAATTGCGGATATTAAAGGCGTCATTTCGTTTTATAGTCAGGACATTTTTTCATATCAAAACACAATTGAAGGTCAATTTGTATTCTAAAAAAGCTGTTTTTCTCGTTTTTTGCCAATTTTCATGGAAAAAAAACTTTCATGCTCAGGAAATTTTTTAATATGCTAAATAATTTTATCAATTTTTAGCGGTAACATCCGAAAATGCCTGAAGTTTATGAGTATCGTCACAGAAAAAGTTCTTATATCGGGTTTAGTTGGAAATGGAATTACAATAAAAAGTGATTTTTCATATTTTTACAGTGACTCAGTTATGTTAAGATATTCTAGTATCGCCAGGAAAGCATCTTAAAGAATTAGAAAATTTGTTCAGATTTTGCACAAAGCTAATCATTTTGGTTGATTTCAAGTTTTATTTTTTTAATTAATGTTATCAAGTTTTTAAATTTCTGATAATTCAAATTTCTAAATTGTAATGTTTTTGAAATAATGTAGATAAGAATATATAGACTATAACAAAAAATCGAAAATTAACTATATTATATCCCATATTCACACTTTTGTTAATATCCCGGCCCTGATTAGGAAACGTCGTGTCCTTTTAAGAAGTAGGGCCGGGATATAAACAAAAGTGTGAATAAGGGATATAGTTAATTTTCGATTTTTTGTTCATAGCATGCTTCAAGATAAATATTCTTGGGAGTAGCGGTCGCACTCTTTTGAGGGTACTTTGAGGTGTGAAAATAGCACGATATTGCTAGGGAACACTCAGAAAGCATAAACTTATTGAAAAAAGCATAAAAAAATCCAAAAAAAAAGGTCGAAATTTTCATTTTTTGAGAATTTTTCTGAGTATTTTATTTTGGAAAACATTGAAACCAAATTTTCGACCAGAAAAACTCAAAATATCAAAAAGCTGTTAGCAGATTTTCTTCTCGGCATCATCAATTTGATGGTACTGTCGACTAAATCCGACGACTTTTATTTTCGAGTTTTCACTTCCGGTTTACTAGAATGCGATTCTCTAGAATTCAAAAAAACATTTCGAAATTTTGCTGCATCATAAAAACATATTTTTCCATCTTTTCTCAAATTAATACTGCATTCTGAAATGTAACCTAGGAGGAGATAGATTTTAAATAGCGAAAATCTTGAAATAAGGCGTTTTTTTGCAGTTCTAGAAAACACTAGTGAAGTGTTCATGTCGAGTTTGAGTGAAATCGTATGCGAGCTCTAGGCAATAGATTTTGAAATTTTGATTAGGTCTTCTAGAATTCGCTGCATGATGGTCACCAGGGTTGGCCAAAAATTATTCTGATTATTTGTTTTTGTAGATCAAGGATAGATCTACCAAATGGCTATTCTCAAAAGTTTCGAAGCAGTTTAGTATTCTGGTAAAGTGGAGTACAAAAGTACATCTATGCAACCGCTATCCCCTTAATGTATGTTTGAAAAATGTCCAGTCTGCATTTGTCTAACCGTACGAAGCCTTTGAAATCCCAAAAATCACTATCACCCACATTTATCCCTTTTCATAGCAGAATATAGGAAAAATTTGGGGATAGGGATGGAAATTCGTCATAGGAATGGCTTTTTGGAAGCCTGATTCATGTGTAGTTTACTTTTCAAACTAGCACAATTATTCAACTGCATTCACAGGTCAACGAGGTTTGTACGAAAACTTCACGTTTTGACTTTATTTTCAATTATTCAATAAGAAAGCATGAATTTGATTGCAATATAATCACAGATTTATATTTTTCCAACAGTTAATTAGCTTTAAAACGTTTTCGTCTAATTACATAAAAAGTTTTAACTGGACCATACTTTATTTTGTGCTACATTTCCCCCGAATTGTTCCGATTTTACGCAAACCCCAAACATAGCTGTAATTATAAAGATGTGATAATAACTAACTTTGTACAAATTTGCTCCTCAGAAGCTCAACTGTGAATGATCTATCTAGCAGCTTGCAATATTATATACACTATTTACAAGACTTTCTAATCAATTTTCAATGAAAAATTCCAACTTTTTAAGGCCAAAACTCCTAAAGAGGTCATATAAAAGCATTATTTAACAATCTCAAAACCTTTTAATTGATATTTAATAACGTTTAACACAATTTTTATGACAATTATGTGCTGTTTTAAATACCACAACTCCTTGAAAGGTCATTTGTAAACATGTTAAATTTGTGACTGAAATCAAGATAATCTTATGACTCATAAGTTATGAGGTTTGAAAAAATCACGATCAAAGATATGATATCCTGTTTCAATTCTTTCTGTTCGAAGTCGAAGCACTACACTCGTGTTTATAATTCAGTGTTGAATACATATATATTTCGAGATGGTGATAGGGAGGCTCTGGGCTGTGATAGGCTGAACTATACACACGAGTGTACTTCGACTTTTGACAGAAATAATTGCAACAGGATATCCCTTTATCACCTTTTGCATGATCTAAGAGATGTGGGTTGAGGGAGCCAATCCTAACACTCCTAAGACCCCTTCTAGCCACTCAATGAGGCCGCTTCTTCTTTTCAGCCCACATCTCTCAGATCATGCAAAAGGTGATAAAGGGATATAGAAACAAAAAAATGGCGTCAGCGGTAATACAGTATCACTAATACTCTTTTGAGCTAAAGAGCAAAAATGATGAATTTTAAGATATCAGTTCTAAAATAAAGCATAAATTACTTTTAAAAGCAATAAATTTATATATTCTTGTGAAAAAAGGAAATAATTGAGTTGAACAAGTTATTTAAATTTTAAATATTATTAAGGACTGATCCAACACTAAAAAAAAATTCTAAACATTTTTTTCATCTCTTTTTGATTCCTAACGTTTTTTTTAAAGCAGAAAAATCCGATTTCACATTTGTTGACAACAAAGCTTATTTTCAATTTAAAGGTTGTGAGACATCATAATTTGATCGAGCTAAAGTCACCTGAGGCCCGAGTATTCAAAAAACATAATTACGCGCAAAATAGTTTATAACAACGCGCAAATACATAATCATTACTAATTTTTCATCGATAAATTTCAATTCTAGCGTTTTATACCCAAATAATATTCAAAATTAACTTTTGTACAAACTGATTTGCAATGGGCTTGACAAGTTAACCACTGTTCTTAATTTAAGGGTTGACTTCACTGAAATAATTTGGGTCTAATTTTTCACGATTTATAAAATATAAATAAATCCGATTTTGATTTTAATCTTGTAAATATGACTTTTAAGATTATATTATTCATTACAAACCACTAAATCGACTAGAAATGCAATACAGGACCACTCATGAGATGCATGGAACCAACCTTCAGAAACGTATATTTGGCTTCATAATTTCCCCACGAAAAAATGATTATGTCACTCTTTACTAAGGACCTAAGCTCATTTCAATATTTCTGTCCGTTAAAATATAAATGCTTACATAAAGTGAAACGTAGATAAATAAAAGTTTTGCTTCACGTATTAAATATATCTCTTTACGAGGAAGATAAATATTTTCTAGTTTGGTCTAGTACATTGATACTACTTAAGGTACATACATATAATGTACTTGACCAAACTAAAAAATATCTATCTTTCTCGTAAAAGGATATGGATTAAGGGCCCTTCACCCCCCCCCTGATAGCCCTTAACCGATAGATCGTGACCATTGCGGAATCCGAGCATTTGATTGGCTGCCCAAATCTGACCTATGAGATCGCGCTTATGTGCAATCCAGGGTTTTGATCGGATGCTAGTATCCCACGTTGTTTGGATCATTCAAATAGTCACGATCTGTCAACTGAGGGCTGTCAATCCATATATTTCAAAATCGCCAAGAGCTTAAAAATCTTGCAACTCGCGTATCGAGTTTTCAAATTGGACAGGTAAAAAGAGACAGTTATGGGGCCCTTTCCAATTTAAAGAAACCTACTCGACTCGCAAGTTGCAAGAATTCTTAGCTCTTGTCGATTTTCGAGAGAATATGCAATTTCTTTCAAAATTCATTTTGCCAGTTTAATTATCAAAAAGGTATCTTAGTTAAATAATCTAACACTGTAGATGTTGACCTTTGCGTGTTCTAAAACTGAGGGTCTGAGAAAAATAATCCTGAACAAAAAGTTTGAAAACAGATCTTAAATATCAGTGGAGAAAAGCATTTCGAATTTGAAGGCATGGTTTGAAAAACCATCAGATTTTTTTTCTGCCACAAGTATGGCGAATCCTTAACAAAGACCCTTGATGAAAATTACTTCTGAAACCTCCGTAATGTGTTTAAACATACATTTATGACTTTCAAAACCCTGAGAAATTATGGATTATTTGAAAAGAAAATGCCGCGGTTACATTACTTAAAAAACAATTATTTGGTGAATTATATGACATGAAATTATATGACATAATTTATGACACGGAGAAGCGGCTGTGAATTGAATTTGTTAGATATTCTGATAAAATCTTTCTCTTTTTGCACATGACTGTGAAATTTTGAAATCAGTCAGGGCGTTCTAATACGATATTTGGACCATATTATACAAACAAGATATTTTTAGCAGAAATACGGTCATATANTATATGGTATTAAAATCAACAGGTTAAAAATCATCACTGGAAAGCATCCGGAAACAACACGATTAAATTTTTCTGAGAAGGTATTTCAGACGCGAAATAGAATTTTGACTCGATTTTTGTCTGGTCACTTATCGAATTATAATGATATTGATAAACATCCCAACGAAGCAAGTTTGACTAGAATTTCGGTTTAAATTCCGCACTTGAATGTTCTGACTAACTTTGAAGTTCGTTTTTTAAACTTAAAAAAAATTTCGTGCGATAAAAATGTCCACTTAAAATTCAATTGTAAAATAGCTGATTGATAAATTCAGGAAAATTTTGGCTATTTTTTAATGAATCATTAGTAAGGCGGTTTGCGTTGTGAACTCCTCCGGCCAAAACATAGTTTTGTGCCGTTGTTATTAACCCAAATGATTGCCTTCGCAATCATCGAGGGTAGAAAACCGATTCTGGTTTTCGACCCTCATTCCTTCTTGTCCCGTAAAATATATAATACCATTTTAATGGTTTTCAGTTACCTTGCAGGGTACCCACGCAACATTCTGATAAGCACCCATGCTTACAGCGTCCTTAGAACAGTTTTAAACACAACTTAGATTTTGTCATCTCTGCGAAAAAAGTTTCAAACTAAATCAAGTTATTGAGCTTAAAAAATCTCGCCAAAATTATCCATAAATGGTTTGGTGCCATATTTTCCTTATTTTTTCATATAATAGCAATCTTCTCGTCCATATTGTTCTTATAGAGGAAACCGCCAGAATAAACAAAAGAGGCCACGGCGCTTTTTGATCCCTATTTGTCCTAATATGGGGTGTCCTTATAGACACACCACAGTCCGCCAAATAATTTTTTTGGCTTTTTTAAACTGAAAATACGTCATTATAACTCAGCAAAAATTGGAACCGCCCGTTTGTATCAACATTGCAAAAAGACTTTAGTCTCAGAACAGTTAACTGTTCTGGTCCAAGGATTACCTCACACGGTTTTGAACATTTTTAGAATCAGAAAAAATTCTTAAATTAACTCTCTTAATTTGCTCCGATGAGGTTGAAATTATCTGAAGTTTATTTTATATATGACAGAAAAATTCAATTTTGATTGAACGATTTTTAAAATTTTGCTATTTGCTGAAATATTCTAAAAATTCAGCAAAATCGGAGGAAGTCTAGAAGTGCTTAATGTTTTGAACTGACGAAGGTCGAGCAGTTAGCAAATACCTAAATTTTAAACATCGCACTATTAGCACCGATCCAATTCCGAAAATGTTGACCACTTTGCCTCACACTGTAAAATCATAAAAAGAGCTTGAACTTGAATAAAATTTTGTTTTTTTCGAGTTTTTCGAATGATATAATACGTAGTGTCAGGTGTTTTAGTGACTTCTAAATTACTTAAGAAGTACAGATTCCTTGAGATTTTGAACACAGATAATACAGCTCAAGTGTTCATATTCACAGCTTATTTCAATGTTTTAAAAGGTTAATCAAAAACTTGACCAAAAATGACTAGTAGTATTACGCAGCGTTATTTACGCTATAGAATCCGTTTTCAAAGTTGAAATATCTTAAACTTCAAAAAGGCAGAAGATGTCCAAATTAACTTTTGAGGCCAACAATTTCTTCGACAAGTTCCTTAGCGCGAAACTCTCGAATGAAAGTTCAGCCAGTAAAAAAATCAAAATATTTAAATAAATTCGATTTCAAAATCATTCTGATTGGTTCTTTCAAAAAATGAAAAAATTCCTCGGTTTTTAACTAGAACATAATCACACTCTATTATTGAAACTTTGAATTTTATGAACTTTTTATGAAATATCATATTCACAGCTTATTTTTGATGTTTTAAGAAGTTAATCAAAACATGACTACTAGTATTACGCTATAGAATCAGTGTTCGAAGTTAAAATATCTTAAACTTCAAAAAAGAGGCTGAAGATGTCAAAAATATCCTAAATAGACCTTTTTGTTATCGTGTGAGTTAGAGGTAGGAGCGCGTCAGAGCTGAGCAAGTTGACTCGAGCGACGCGACTCGCGAGTGGGTTTGCCTTCGCAGTGGTTTTGCCTCGAGGCTTACGTTGGCGATAGACCAAAGCAAACCCAACACTAAATTACTCAATCACCAAAAATATAATGATATTAATAATAATTTATATACATGCAATTTATATTACATGCAATTTATGTTACAGCAATTTATATTTACATGCAATTTATATTACATGCAATTATATTACATGCAATTTATGATATTAATTATAAAGTGAATCCAAAACTCATTTATTAGTAATGAATCATTACAACGTTCGTGCAAATTCGATTGGAAATTAGCTCTAAGAATAATGAAATTATCAGTAAAAATGAGATCATCCACATTTTGGTAAACCTTAACTTTTGAAAAAATGCCCATGATTATTATCTGGAATTTACATTAATAATAAAATTAAATTGTTTCTCGCAATTGATTTTATTTCTAGATTCGAATTTCAGATTCCAAAGAAATAAATTTCAGGCCATGTTTTACAGCAGGGTCCGGCGTATACAGGGTGTAAGATTTTTCCCTCTTTTTTCCAAATTGGATCGCGATGAGAACGGTTAATTTCGGCAAAAACCTACGTCTTTCTCAGATTCAACCAATCAAAACGTCGGAAATCAGTGTATCCAATTTTGGAAAAGAGAAGGGAAAAACCTTACACCCTGTAGGTGAAACTTTTTTCGCTGAAAACCCTCACCTATACGCCGGTTCACCTATACGCCGGACGTCGGGGAAGATACGCTCTGATTGGTCAATTAAAAAAAATCTAGAATTTATAATTTAGTTAAAGGGTAGTCACAGTAAGATTTAGGGTTATTTTTGGTCAATTGTCATCACAAATGCAAAAGTAAATGTTTTGGAAACCTCAGAAACTACTTTTTGGATAATTGTTCACCTGGCAAGTAAGTCGAATATATTAAGATTAGATTAGGCGCAAATTCAAAATTTTGGTGTTCCAGTTAGAGGTGTATGATTCATACACGATGACTGTACAAGATTTTAGTTTGAATATATCAGAGAGAGGTTATATTTGGTCCAACGATTTGTACTTGTGAGCCATTGAAAATCCCTTTAAATGCGACGCCCACCTCCTTAATGTATGTAAAAATATTCGAAATTAGTTGTTATAGCTGAATTTGAAATCCAGGATTCCTATAAGTTTTAACATCGGGCTAAAATAACGCTCGATGCCGGTAAGTTAGATCAAGTTTAGTAATATATCTTTCGAAAAAAGATTTTAAGAGTAATAATATTATTGCGGTTTGGTTTTCCTTTACCGGTATGTCACGGTGCATGAAATGATGATTCAAGCATGTCCGGATATATTTCTGGAACAACTCAGAAAAAATTATAAAACACATCGTGAAAAATTTCCGGAGTTCTAAAAATTGGGTGTAAAAAATTTCTTGGGAAAATGTCGGAAATTATTATAAGCTTATGATAATTAAATAAACGTTTTTCAACGTTTTAAACCAATTAGTTTTAGCAATAAAACGAGGATCTAAAATTTTCGTGAATTGAGAATAATTTGTGATTATTTTCTTTTCCATTTGCAAAATTTGATTATTTTCATAATCCAAAGCCGAATAAAAGTCAATTACACGCAGTTTAACTTTTATTAAAAAAAACCTTGATATATATTTGGCGAGATCCAATCAGAATCCTCCATTAAAAATGTAAAACATTTTCCATTTTTTTCGAAGTCAAACTTAACTTTGAAAGCAACAATATCTTTTAAGTGTTCTCTAACTTCAGAGAAACGAATCGAAATATTCGAAATTAATCGTAAATTTTGAAAACAGGATTCTGATATGTTCTTTCAAAAAATGATATTTTTTTACTAGACCAGAACATAATAACACTATGATTTAAACTCTGAATTTTATAAATTTTTTTAACGAAACATCATAAATGTGGTCGATTGTGCTAACCATAATGAAACTTAATCCATCTGCTAACCATAATTGTTTAACCATTATGAAAATTCTAACCGCCCTTCGTAATCCGCATTCCAGCTCAAGAAAATGGACTTTTAATCTCTATTTTTATAAATATTTAAAAAATTAATTCCATTAATTTCGACGAGGTTCAACGTATAAAAATTCCGCAGAACTTGACCAAAATTATTTTTTTGATGTAAACTGACGTGATAAATTGAACCGTTTTTTCCAATGATGTAGTTTGATGACCTGAAGTCACAGCACACAGGTTAGAGTGTTCATGCACGTGTTCTATATGCGTTTTTAAGCGTGAAAAGATTTCGTGTTTTTGAATGTTTTCTTCACGCATGTTTTTGTGCGGGAAGAAAACCTGTGTTTTTTCTGAAAAATTATTTTAGACTTTTTTTCAATTGAATTGGTAGTTTTATCAAATCAATTTGGACTCCTAATTTCGGAGTCTCTCTTTCCCTCCTAGTAGAAAATAAATTTTACTCGTCATTCAATCCCTCTGAAAATTTCTGCTCAAGTTAATCAGCTAAAAAATTATGGGGATATTCTCCAAAAAAATAGAAAATTAAACGATGTGATCGGATAAGAGGGTTGATGCGTTCGCGTAATCAAAGGGAGAGCTTATAGCGTTCGTATTGGATTGAACAGAAATGCATAAAAAGAGGTAAAAAACATTTTGTTACAAATTGCACTTTCATTCTTACCGCATTCTTACAAATAGCTTATGCTGTAACGCGTGAGTTTCAAGTAGCGTCGAGACAAAAAGCTATTTGTCGGACGATTTGAAATAAGGAATTTCAAAACTCAAAAATGGGTATCAATGTTTTTAAGCTATCTTCTAGAGAATCTTTTTCTGGTCATTTTAAAACGAAGGATTTTTTTCGTTTATTAAACATTTTCAAAAAAAAATTGATTTATCGGTCAAATTTTCGAGAGTTTAACAGTTGTCTGGAATCCAGTTCTAGCGAAGCCGTATGATTGTGCAGAAGGCTGATTTCTTGGCAGTGAAAATTAAAGCGTTTTTGGGTTGCCATTTGTTGCTTCAGGGTCGGAGACCAATATTTGACTCTCCTAACTTACTAATTACTCCCAAAGAATCAGGTCGTTTCTGATGACGTATTAGCAACTATTGGTCAATAATGTACTGAAGGTCGCTAGAGAGCAAAAACTAGTCAACACTCAATGGCAACCTCAAGCGATCGTTTTGCTCTCTAGCGATCTTCAATACATTATTGACCATAGTTGCTAATACGTTCATAAGAAAGTCGACTCTTCCGATTCTTTTGCGGTACTTTCAAGTTTATACGATGAACTTGTATTGACCTTGAACTTTGACCAGTTAGGAGAGGTCAAATATTGGTCTCCGACCCTGAAGCAACAAATGGCTGACCCAAAACGCTTTATTTTCACCTGACCAAGAATCAGCCTTCTAGCACTTCATACGGCTTCGCTAGAACTGTATTCCAGACTACCTGTAAAATCTCAAAAATTTGACCGAAAAATCGATTTTTTTTTGAAACATTTTCATAAACAAAAAAAATCTTCGGTTTTAAATAACCAGAAAAAATTCTCTACAAGATAGCTTTCAAACATTGATACCCATTTCTGAGTTTTGAAAATCCTTATTCTAAATCGTCTCGAGACTTGAAGTGATTTGAGACCAGATTTAAAGCCTATTGTATAAAAAGTTTATTTTTTGATAATCAGAAAATCTGTTCATTGAAAATCAGAAAATCTGTTCATTGAAAATCAGAACTAACTTTCTCTTTTTCTGATTTCTAACATAATTAAAATAAACTTTATAACAAACTTACCAGATTTAATATGATCATGCTGTAAAAACAAATGATTATGACAGTGTGGTAAAAAAGGTTCAATCTGACTCAACCCGCGAGAGTCTGGAGAGCAAGAATCCGACCAAAAGCTAACTTTTCTTCCAGTAGCACTTTTGAATGGTTGTGGTTGGAGTGAATAAGGATAATTTTGAATTTTGAAAGCAAACTCATCCCAATCTTGAAGCAAATCTATCCGATAATTTCCCGATGAAACTTTTTAAGGGTGACCAAAATATTTTTTGTTGGGTTTCACGGTTTTTACAAACCTACTTTTTGAGAATAAAATATCCATTTATTAACCAAACTGCATCTGAGCAATAAATAGGGTATCCATACCCTTTA